>PVJO010002551.1:0-141102 GCA_004026905.1 Hystrix cristata
TAGGCCTCATCATTGCGTCTCGAGGCCTGGTCTTCTTCAGATGCACCTTCAGCCACAATCTTGATGTCTTTATTTTTTCTGCTGACTTCCTTGACAGTCTAGTCCTTTTCTGACTGTGTATTAATTTCTATCTAATTTAGCTGTCTGTGACAGCTACTCCAGTCATATTTGCTGACTGACTCTGGATCCTTATCAAGGGAGCTAGTGATCATTCTGTACATGTGTGTGAGTGTGTGTATACATGTGTATGTGTGTACATGCAGGTGGCCTAAGAAAGGAGAAAGAAAAGGAGCAGAGGAAAAAAGCAAGGAGATTGAAGACTGGGTTGGAAAAAAGACTTCTGAAGTCACTTCCTTCCTCGGAAGCCCAGTGGCATTGGCTGACCTTGCCAGCCTTGCAGCCTGTGCACACCAGGAAAGGCAGCCTCATCTGCCCCTAGGCAGTCCATTTCACCTTTATTTTGAGGGTGGTACTGGGGATTGAGCTCAGGGCCTCATGCATGCTAGGCAGGTGCTCTGCCACTGAGCTGCATCCCCAGCCCTTGTCTTCACTTGGCTCCCATTAGCCATAAATAGCCCCATTTCCTCTGTGATGTTGTCTTACTATGTTCTGGAGACACGGCAGGTTGTGCAGGAGATGGGGCATGTTCTGTTGTGAGTGTCGTGGCCAGCTCACGCTGTCCAGGAGCCAGTGCACAGGGGAAGGCGACACCATCTGTGCCAGTTAGACCTGCACACTCACTCATCAGCACATTTGGTAGTGTATGAGCTTACACCCACACGCACATGTGCACTCACGTACATGTGCACCTGTGAGCAAAAACTAGGCACAAGGTCCACCTTTCTGGAGCTCAGATGCCGATACATAGCCATAGGTGAAGAAACACTGTGAAGCCCTATACATCAAGAGGTGCATCATCTCCTTGATTAATATTTAATTATAAGTTGCAAATTTTGCAGAGAATGGGGGTGGGGAGGTCATGAATTCCTCTAATACTGCCTTTCCTGAGTGACAGCACAGAGCTGTTGATCAGGAGGCTTTCCCGGGGCTGTTGAATGGCACCTTTTCCTGTGCAGGCAGATTTGTCGATCTACGGGACAGACTCTTCTAGATTGCGACACACAACCCCACCCTGAGAGATTGTGGGAGCTGCTGTGGCCGCAGTACAACTGTAACACTGCTGTTCCCAGCCTCTGAGCCCCCTCCATCCTAACCAGTGTGACCATGGGGCCGTGGCACCGTTTGGGGTAAAGGATGGGCCGGAGGTATTGCCGCTCCTCAGCAGGAGCTGGAGCTGGGGCAGGCGGCTCTCTGAGGACCACCCATCCTTGAGGGCCCAGCAAGCCTGAGATGTCTTCCATCAGTACTACCCCAAGCATCTATAAGGAAGACCTATTTCTGTTTCAATTTCCAGTCTCTTCTCAACTGATTAACATAATTCTATGATAAAAATGAATTACCAGAAGAATGAAATAGAACAAAAAAGACATACAATGTATAATGCCATCAGCTGTGACTTTTATTATTAGCCCCAATAGACATGCACTTCTTGTGATGAACTGCCTTTAAGGTTCCCAGAGGCCTGCTCTCCATTGCCGTTCTTCCCCAGTGGCAGCATGGTCTGTCCACAGACAGCACTACCTTTAATGATGAACAGGGGTCAAGCCCAGGAATTTTCAGTATGGATATGTACATTTATAAACACAAGATTTTAATAAGCTTTTTAAAAAAATAAAATCAGTGAACATCATATGCAATTTACATTACTTTGAATTTACTTGCATCTTTTCTGGTGAATGAGCCACCTTTTGCATGGTAGTGACTGTGTTTATAGTCTCCATTTATCCACTGCCCCAGCCCCACTCACCTCCATGGCTGTGGGTCCCAACCGCTGCCACGTTCTCCCCTCCCCCATCCCCTTTCAAGTCAAGGTCTGTGGAGTGCTCAGAATGTCTTTCCAGGTCAGGGACTAGTCTCGTTCCCCTCCAGCAGTCACATGACTTACGGGATGGTTTCTGCTTTTCACCACCTGAACTGGGCCCTGCGTACCTCTGGGCTTCACCTCCTACTCATTCCCTGCTCTGTGAGTCTCCCCATTCCATCTCGTGCTTCAGCCATGCTGAGCTCCACGAGGTTCTGGAAGGTTCCAGAGGCCCTTTCCTACTTCCTGCTTTCCTGCTGATAAACTAGCACTGAGTGCTCCCTGAGCAGAACCTGTTTGCTCTTATGGAAAACAAGCTCCCATTTTGGCTTCATATCCCTAGATATTTTTCTTTACTGAATAACACTGACTTAAACACCTTCATGCATTTTATCTTTTCAAATACAGGAATTAATTTTGCTGAATAGAATTAGAGAATTCAAGACTCTGGACTCTATAAATATTGTTGCATATTGCCCAATGATTTTCCAGAAAGGTTTAGCCACTTTTCAGTGTCAACATCCATAAATCTTGAATTTTAACTGAAAAATATCCTGTTAGTTTGGGCTGCATGTTCAGTTTTACATTAGTGTGTGGTTTCTAAAAGCTGATGAAAGGAATTGGCTTTTTCCTTTAGATGTTAGTTCTCCAAAGGCAGGCCTTCATTTTCTAACACTGTCCAGTGGACACGTAATCCACTGTTTTCGGACATGAATATCTGATGGCAAAGATGTTGATGACAGTGAGCCTGATGTTGAGGTGAGTAGAAGTTAAGATAAAAGGTTTGTTTATGAAATATTCTCCTTCCTTTTTATCAAACAAAAATGGAAATGAACAGTAACAAAAATAGCCAGCTTACTAAATAAGATATACCTAGGGCATGCTGATAGCAAGTTGATAAGGATTCACCCTCACTAGGATCTTGGATTACACAGGCTAAGGCTTTTACCATGTGCACTTGTTATAGTAGCACTAGGCACCGTGAATATTGTACACTAATTAATCTCTATAGTAGCCACATGAACTAAATACCAGATACTATTGTGCAGTTTTTATGGATGAGAAAACAAGTGCACAGAGAGTATATAACTTGCCCAAGGTACTGTGCGCAGAATGAACCCATAATTCAATCCCGAGAGACCCAGAGCCCTGACACACTTGTGACAATACCCTGCTTAACTGTTGTGTTTTCCTGGTTTTGTTGTTGAAGTGTCCTTGTGAAAGTGTTCTGGACTTTCAGGTAAATCAAGACACCTTGGGAAGATGGGCTGAGGCGGCCCTCCCTGTCGCACCCTGCTGTGGCCCTTTGCCCATGCCTCCTTCACAGCATTTGTCGCTTGGCTTTCTTCGTGTGCCACCCATGTGCCTGGGGCTCCCCCGGAAAATATGCTTTCTGAAGAATGCCTGGCACCTAGTAGACATCCACCCAATCAGCGATGAGCAAATAAAGCTGAATATTTATAGAGTACAGTTGTCTTCCAGTATGTGTGGAAGGTTAGATCAGACTGGATACCAGACTCCAAGGATGTTTGAGTGTCTTACAGAAAATGGCATAGTGTCCACATATCATCTATGCACATCCTCTTCTATGTACTTCATGTCATCTCTGGATTCTTACAGTACCTCATACAGTGTAAATGTTGTATAAATAGCTGTTGTACAGTGTTGTTTCAGAAGTAATGATAAAGGAAAAGTCTGCACATGTTTAGTACAGATGCAATTTTTTTCTCCAATATTGCATCCGTGGTTGATTGATCCTTGGATGTAAAGCCCCTGGAATACAGAGAACCAACTATAATTTGATTTCCAGATGCATAGAGATGGCTGAGTGAGCCAGTGATCCAGGAAGCCTTTGTTGATTTTTAGCCAAGATGTGCTTTAAGAGATTGTCCCCGAGAGAAATGGAGTAAGATGATTTATGCACCCACATGATGGAATTCACAGAGCATCATGGGATCTCGCATGAATGATGTCACACAAAACCTGAGGCAGATCTGGGAGTGCCCCCCTGACATTAGTGCCGTCACATGTGAGAAATGTAATTGGGTGTGACTTTAGTGTACTGGAGTGATAAATGACCTGGGATTTTCTGGGCAGCCAAGAAAATCAAAGGTAGGATCTTGAGCCTTTTAGGGAGCCATATCGCTGGCTTCCGGGTGCCTGTGGAAAAGACAGTCAGCAGGGTGCAGCCCCGTATGCGGGAGCTGTGCTGCACGGTGGGGCCCTTAATGTGTTACCAACGTTGAGGGAATATTTTTGGGCTGAAATTCAGGTTTTACTGGAACTGTCGCTGTGTGCGGATTCATATTTTACCTCTCTTTGTCTCGTTCTCTGCTTCTCCAGCACTGGGAATGGGCCCCCGGTCCTTCTCACTGAGCTACATCCTCAGCCCTTTTTAATTTTGAGATAATCTCGCAAATTTGTTCAGTTGCCCGGGCTGGACTCAAACTTGCTGTCTTCCTGCCTCAGCCTCCTAGAGTGCTTTTCTTTTTTTCATGAACAGATTACTGAGAGAAATTTTATATAAATTGGCTTAGGAAGAGGCATTTTCCAAAAAGTGATAGTTCTTAAAACTGTAGTTGTAAGTATTCAAATCAGCGACATAAAATTCGCTGTAATATTTTTAACTCATGGAGGAAGAGATAGCTATCTCACGTATTTATGTAGAGAGCATAGAATTTAACATCAATAGGTTACACAGACCCATCATTATTTCTGGTATCAAACATAGACTGAATATGGCTTACAAATACAATTTGGATCATTTTTCTTTCTACTAAAAATAAAAATTTTAAAGCAACCACTTGCCAGAAAATAAACCCCCTGGAGAAAATTGCACCGATTGGGAACTTTTATTCTCTATTTACCCTGGTCATGATCTCCACACAAACTTAGTTTGTAAGTAGTCTAGTTAGACAGCTTTACTGGACATTGCTCTTTCTTGTGCCTTTATGTGACCACTGATCCACCCTTCGGTTTCCCCAGGCACTCAGAGTTTCCTCCGCAGATGTGTTGTCCTTCTGGTGCCTTTGTGAAATCATGTCGGTATTTCCGATTTTGAACACATTATTTTCTTTTTGTTGTCACTTCAACCAAATTTTCTTCTGGTATAGTCTACATTATTAAGTACCAAGAGTATTAAAGAATTGCAAAAGTTTCCATTATAAACCCTATTTTCATCATGTGAGCTTCACAACAAACCTCTTTTTGTAAAGTTGTTTTCCAGGAAGTGGATGTCTCGCATAAGTTAGCAAGCTCCAGGTGAATATCGGCTTGGACATCCGTTGTGTGCTTCTGTTGTTTTTCCTAGATACTTATTCTTACTCTCTATCACCTCTTTGTTCTAAGTGTAAAAAAGATGGAGAACTGACCAAGGAATCAAATTCTAAGTCTGAGTTGGCATTTGCTGCGGTTTGGGTGTGACTCATCCTGACAGAAGTCGCACTGACGTGCCCTTCCTCAGGCAGTGGTGTTGAAAGGAGGCAGGGACTTCACGAGGTGATTAGGTCATTAGGAGGATTAGTTCTTTTTTCTCAGGATCAGATTAATTCTTGAGGGACTGGATTAGTTACCTGCAGAGCAGGTTGTTGGAAAGCAGGGCTACCCTTGGCCTTTGTCCCTTCTACACATGCCCAGTTGACCCTCCACTTTCCACCCTGAGTTGAAGTAGAGTGAGGCCCTCGCTGGCACCATGCGCTTGGGTTTCCCAGCCTCCAGAGCCATGAACTAAATAAACTTCTTTCCTTCATAAGTTATCTAGTCATAGGTATTTTGTGATAGTCATTTTTATGATAGTCTCCTTACGTGGAACAGGTCAAGGCTATTAATTAGTGTGGGCATTTTCTTTTTTATTTTTTTTATTTTTTTTATTTTTTACTTTTCTCTTTGTTGGGACCAGGAATTGACCCCAGGGCCTCACACTTTTCCAGGCAGTCGCTATGCTGCTGAGCCACATCCCTGCCCCTTAATGGCACTTTCATGGGTTGCTGTATCTGTTCCAGTGTGTCCCCAGGACTGGCAACACCCTCAGACTAACCCCGACATATACAACATCTCACACTGGCGTAGGCAGATTCTGCATTTGTATTAGGGTGCTCAAAAATGCGTAGACCCTGACTTCTTAAATTAAAAGATAAAACTGGGGAAACAAGTTTTATTAAATGATCTGAACCCTTTCTTAATCCAGGCTCTGCCCCACCCTACTCTCATTTTGAGAAAGAGTCTCACTAAGTCACTAAGACACCCAGACTGGGCTCAAACTTGGAATCCTTTTGCCTCAGCCTCCCCAAGTGGTGGGATTACAGGACTCTGCCACCGTGTCCAACTTCCCTGTTCTCTGTAAGTGATGTTCACTGACTTATCTCAGGAATCTGAGGGCCTGCCAGTATACCCAAACCATGCCTTTTTCAAAACTGGCTTACAGATTTTCAAGAAGAAATATTTGAGCACACTGTCCTTGGAAAGAGAGAGAGTATAAGTGTGGATGCTGATGTTGTGGGTGATGAGCTACACGACCTTGGGTGAGCAAGCTAAACTCACCCAGCCTTGGTTCCTTAAAGGTACAAAGGTAAGGGCAGGAATACCTTCCTCTTCTCTCAAGGATTTAGATAAATCTAACGCGTTAAGACGTGTGAAAGAACCTTGTAAACTGGAAAGTTTACGTTGAATGTAACTTGGAATTATCAGGCAGAGCCTGGATAATAAACTGGAAAATGTGAGCTACTTTCCAAAGAATGTCAGGACCTTCTGTGGGACCCAGTGCCAAATATTTTAACTGACTTAATCCACTTGGAACAAGAGGATATTTCAGACCATGGCATTTAAAAGCTTGTTAGACCTTTCCCAGCTGGGCATTTGTGTACCTTACAAACAAGTTCTTTATCTTCTTCGTTGTGCATGAAATTAAAGAAATGGCTTGGTAGCCACCTATGGAAGAGGATTCGTCACAGAGCTGCATCTTAGGTCACACTTGTCTGAACCTGCATTTAGCCGTGTAAGCCGCCGTCCAGAGCAAACTGGGTTTGATGTGGGCTTTCCTGACAGGAAGAATCTTGTGCTGGGAATCAAACACAGTTTGTACAAAGCTTCCTGACACTACCTAATTTCTCAGGCAAGTTTTCTTCTATTTTTTTCCTCTTACCCTGGCCATGTTCCGAATTTTCCAACTATTCCTGGAATAAGCAGACTACATTTATCCGTGTGTGCCTTTTCACAATTTCCAGTGGCCCTAATGGGAACTTCATAGAGCCAGATGATAGCAGTTTATGATTTTTTTAGTATTATGATTACTTGGAAGCCTATTTTTAGTATTCAGGTGAAACATCTTTATAGCACTCCATTAGTACTTTGCTTCCCTACTTTTGTTTCAGTTATACCAGCTGAATTATACACAATTACGTTTTTATTCAGTCGCATCCCTTTGGATTCCAAGCAGGGGAGCTGAAGGAGCCTTCACCACTGATTGTGCCACATGTAAGACAGAGATGCAGAGAGGCAGATTGACTGTTAGGGCTGGAAACCAGGCATTAGATTTCAGACCAGTGTCTTTTAAAAGATTCCATGGTTCATTGAGGAACAAAAGTAAACCTCTTTTCGGTTCAAAATCCTTAGGAAATACCTGAAGTCATTTTAGAGAGGCAGGTTTTCCATAGAGCTGAAGGTTGTATAATCTTTGGGTTGCCTAAAATTTAATGTTTGACCATCTTGGGATCAGCGCCTAAAATGGACAGGCCAACGCTGCCTTCTTAAGTAGGGAAGAAAGTTTTGTTCTTGATCGTTTCCTTTCCTGATAGCTAGTAATGCCTTGTCATGGCCAGTCCAGCTGGCCTCTCATCCTGAGTCTCAGTCACTGTGCTTTGCTATAGGTGGAGCTGGCACGGGGTAGAAGGCCCACAGGACCTGAGCCTGGGGCTTGCTTTCCTGGAGAAGGTTGCTCGCCTGGCAGAGCTTCCCATCTCTTTCTTTTCTTGCGTGTTTGGCAGTTAATTGGTACAGGCTCCCACCCCCATGTGCTCATTGGCTCAGCAATGGGAGTCTGAAACAGACTTCTCTCCAGAAGTTTCTAGAATCTTCTACCGAGTAGCCAGATGTCTTGTGAATTGCAAGCAGCATGAAAAGCAGTATACTGTTTCTATCTGTAATACGTGGGACCACGGGCACCTCCTTGACGGCTTGAATTTGTCAGCAGAGTTTGTCACGGGGCTGACGGATCATTCTTCACCATTTTAAGAATTTATGGTAGGTTGGGTACAATTTCATTGTTCAGATTCTGATTCCAAGTTAAACATCCAAGAGAATTAAGTACCACGTGTAGCCTTAGTCACTATCTGTAAAAAAGAAATAGTGCCTGTCTCGGAGTGGTTTGGGGATTAAATTAGAGACTGTATGTGTAATACTTATCTGACAAGTACCTGATAGATAGTAAACTGTCAGTTGATAGTCGCCAATTTTTTCCATCATCATCATCATCGTTATTAGTTGCTGTTAAGTCTGTCAATATCATCTTGGAAAATGGACACCACCTTTCTCATCTTTCAAGTATGTCAAATGTGAAAGTTGTTCTCATGTTTGCTATTTTAAAAAACTATCTCAAAATTTAAAAAGCCACCACATGATCCTTGCTAATATGCACCTAGATACATCACTCAGTTTAGTATCTTCCCCAAGCTTGGCAAAAGATGCATGGTGATGGTTAAAGCTGCCTTCTGAGACTGGGAAGCGTTGGGTTGGGCTCATTCTCTGGCCTTCCCCTTGACTCACCCACTGCCTGACTTGAGCAGTCACATGATCCGCAGCAGTCTCTCGCAGTGGAATAAACACGTCCAGGCCGCCACCTCCACACCTCACTAGATTGCTGAAGGACTTATGAGTTAGTGCTTCTGAAATGGGTGGCTGGAATGAGCCACACAAGCCTGAGGGGCATATCTGGTTCAGTGGATATCGCCTTAACCAATGACTGTGGTGTAATCTTCACAGCTTTTCAAGTACCGTAAATATATCCAGGCATTTTCATCAATGGTGCAATGAGAGCTCCTTTCTCCGCCATGGCCCTTAAACCTTTCAGGTAACATGATTGACCTGACACAGGGGAGATAGTAAGAAACTACAGCATCAAAAGAAACAAAAGATTCCTTAATACTTGGTCTTCCCCTGAAAGGCACACCGAGATGTTTCTCTACTCGTCTTTTCCTAGCCTTTTGAAAATTGTGCTAAGTATTTCCTCTACTGACTGAAGTACAATGACTGTAAAAATAATCTCGATATTTTTGCCACTGACTGTATTACGGTGATTGCACAAAGAAACTTCACAAGAGAGTTCTGATGTATACTTTTTGTATCAGAGTTTTCATCAGAGGCCTTGCTCTCTTGAAAAATTGTCAAAAAATCAAATTACATATTTTCAATGTGTGTGAATTATATGTTATGAAAGCCATTTTATACCACATCTATTTAGAATTAGTACAGATAATAAGCTGACCCTATTTTAAATTCCTTATCAAGTTTTTACTCTTTTTTAGCTTTTTAAAGTGAATTTTTACTTTGGAGACAAACCCCATATGCTCAACTCACCACCCATCCTCAACAGTTATCAATCTTCCCACCCTCAGATTATGGGGTAAATTTAAACATGCCTCGGGAATTATATTATTTTATTTGTATGCATCTCTAAAATATAAGGGCTCTTTTCTTAATAAAAATAATATAAGTAAGAAGTACTTTCTTTACATATCCATTGTGTTCAAATTTCCCCAATTGGCTCATGAATAACTTTTTTATAATTAGCATACTCAAATTAGAATCCAAATAAGTTTTACCCATTGCATTTGGCTGATCTGGCTCTTTTGTCTTTAATGCCTGGGTCCTCTATCCTTAGTCATTTTAGTTGGAAAGACCCTTTCATTTGTCAGATAGAGTGTCCCAGTATCTGGAAACGGCAGTGGCATCCTGTTAGCACCATTTGACACATTCCTTTATTCTGTTTGTTTTAAAGCCATGTGTTGGAAGCTTGGCTAGGATGATGGTCTCTTGTTTGTTTTGTTTTTGTTTGGACAAGACCACTTCACATAAGATGCCTTACACTGACTATCACTGTTCATCCAGAGGCACATAATGACGGGCTATCTCTCCATCTAGGATGTGGAGATGGAGTTGTGCCTGGGTTCAGGTATGATCAGCCTGATTGAGCTTATGAAACTCCCCATAAACCTTTTACCTGGCTGCCTTTTGTAACCATCTCTGACCCTCGCCTCACAGTTTATCAGTGCGTAAGTTATTTCAGCACCCAGGACCTTACCTTCAGGATCCAGTATGTAACTCAACTTGAAAGATTTCTTAAAAATATTCACTAGTAGACATTTTAAATCTCCATTTTTTAGGTGAAAGTGATTGTATAATTTAAAATGTTTTTGACATTTTTATGTAGGAATATGTACTTTTCAGGATGTTAACTAGAAAAATAAAAAGAGAAGTCTCACAGTGAATGAGTCTGAGAAGTAACTGGTAAAGAGTTAGCTCGTTTACTGTCTTTCAATAACTCTAAAACATTTTACTCCATTTCTAAAAGCTGGTGAGTTGTTTTGGGGTTGTTTTGTTTTTTGCAGTACTTGGGATTTATCCCAGCCTTCTACATACTAGACAAGGGCTATACCACTGAGTTACAGCTCCAGCCCCTTTTAAATTTTATTTTGAGACCAGATCTAAGTTGCTCAGGTTGGCTTTGAATTTGCAATCCTCCTGCCTCAGACTCCTGAGCAGCTGGAATTACAGGTGTGTACCACAATGCCCCGGTCTTTGGGTGTTTATTTGTTTTAATCACTAGTAATTTTAAAGCATTTATCTTCTCTAAAGGACTAACAAATCTAGCAAACTTGAAGTAATTCATGTTCCTTTTGGTAACAATATAAAAAAGTCGGTGATTTAATACTGAACTGTCCCTTTAAAGAAAGCATATTGCTGTGTTGTCTTACAGAGCAGGAGTGCCCAGGCTGCCTCTTACTCCCTTTGCATCTTAATCATGCTTCAATTTCAGACTTCTTTATTCTGAAAAGATTCTTGCTTTTTGCTTGTTTCATTACAAGTACATCTGATTCCAGAATTGAATTTGGTAGTTTTAATCACGAGCCCAGCACTGTGCTACAGGTCTGTCTACTGGAATATAAGATGCCCTTTTAAAACCCAGGAACACTGATTCATCTTAGGATTTTATAGCCAAACATTTATTTGGGACTTAGTGTGAAGATTTTAAAATCATACCTACTTTTCTGGGTTTTACATATCATCCCACTTTTTATGTGGAATAACCTTCAGAATCATTTCAGGAAATGAGAAAAGTAGGATATAATTATGAGTCAGCCGTGGAAAACTACAGCATGGAATGAATTAGTCAGAAGAAGTGTTTCAGTGGCCAGCCTGAGCTGCGAGCTAACAGGAAGTTGCGTGACTTTCCATGATTTTATGTACTGTAAATCATGTGGCATCACGCTCCAGACACCTGGAGTCTTTTTTTTTTTTTTTTGAGATAAAATTGACAGATGCCAATGGAGTAAAAGCTACCAACGCCCTTTCAGTAGTTGCTCATCCCTGCCATCAGTTCTTAGTTCTCACTGCACTGGGGACAGGGTTGTTTAGCTGGAGCCCATTGAGGCTAGCAGGTCAAGTTTGAGGAGTTGGCTTTGATGGAGTTGCTGCCACATAGAACTGGCATCTGTCTATTTCTTTGATTTCTCATTTTCTCATACTTTTCGTGGTCTGGAGGAGAATTGCTTCTCCCTATATCATGCGTGTTTTAGATAGTCTAGAATTCAGGATGAGGCAATCATGTTCCAGTCCTCTCATTCTGTTGAAGAGAAGAGCTTGTGGAAATGGGGTGGATTAAAAGTTTGAGTCATATGAAGTTCACAAAACTCATCTTTAGAGGAAAATGCTGGAAATTTAGTCAACCACTAAAATTTCTCATAAAGGGAAATAAGTTTATTACTTGATTGGTAATTTAAGTGAGTTTACATATGATCATGTCAGCCTCTTCCCTGTCATTTATGATAGATAGGTACATAGTACCGTCAACAATTATAACTTGATAACTTGGTATGTGTGTGTAATTTCTTTGTTTTAACCAGCGCATCTAATATAATAATTAAAAATGAAGCCTGTGTGTCAGTAATTACATTCCTGTTGAACATCGATGGAATCCCAGTTGATCCTGATGCCCATGACAACCTGGTAAACATTCTGTGGAAAATATTCTGTAAACCGAGTGTGGCATTTGTGGTAATCTGGCAAGCTTCTGATGGAGAATTATTGGCCCAGAAGTTAACCCAGGATGCTTTCGTGTTCCCATCACATGGTGTCTCTTAGCAATCAGATGGTAATAATCGCACGTTCTTCCTCCGTCTCTACCCCGCCCAGTGCTTTTCAGACCTCAGTGTCCATAGGAGTCGCCTGGGGATCTTGTAAAATGCAAGTGCTACTTCAGTAGCCCTGGGGTGGGACCTAGGAGTGTGTTTTTCTAGACCGCTCGTGGGCAGTACCTACGCTGCTGATTCAAATGTGTAGAGTTAGCAAGCAGGCAGACCCTACAGGGTATCATGGCCTAGTACCAATACAAATCTCTTTTGTGTCCAGGATCTCAAATTTCTTTATATCGCCTTATTGCTACTCTCCCCGGCTGGACTCCTACCTGTCTCAGATGGAGAGGACCCCTAATAGGAACAGAGTGTGAGTCCTCAGCTGGAACTATGGGAAGGGCCTTTACCTTGTACCCTGAATTCTGCTTCGGAGCTCACAGCCGTGTGTCCCAGACTCCGGCAAAGCCTAGGAGAGACCTGGGGATTCGTGTCTCTGCTGCCTGGGCTGCTGCTTAGCGAGGACAATTTCTGAACTATCGGTCTAAGTCTTCTCAGGAGACCCACAAGTCCTGCTCTAAGTCTTCACTCCACCGTGTTTGCCCACTTAACTTCCTCCTCCAGCATGCAGAGAAGAATTCAGCAGGTTCGGAGGGACAAGAAGGGCTTTCACCTTCAGTGGCAGAAGTTCACAGAGCAAAGGTTCAGGAGACACAAGCTCCCCTGAACTCTGAGTTAAGGGAAGACTCAAGAAAGAGTGTTCACCAGCCTGATCGCTCCTAGCTGTTGATTTCAGAATTACCAGTTGTCGGAACATGGGTCTGGGACTAGCTGTAGAAACTGCTAAGCCAAAGTGACAGAGCTGCTGTCTGCTCCTCGTGTTCCCCTTGATTGCCCCAGTGGAAATAGGTTAAATCTTCAGTTGCTTATTTTATTACCGTGGAATTTTCAAATAAACCAGCAAATCAGCATCATTATTTTAAACTCCTAGGAAACATGATTCAGGGCTTGTCGTTATTTTTTCCAAGGAAGAAACGATTATAGATATTTTCTGCAAGGGTACATTTCTATGATTTTTTTTCAATGAGAAGCCAGCCAGAAGACCTTCATACACATCATTTGAAAAGGAACAGTGTTCAGGACATAAAAGTGAAAATAATCTCTCCTGGCATGCATCTATTCCCAGTGTTTTTTCTCGGTGTGATGGGTGCTTTTGAAACCCTTTCTACCATTTTCCTTGGATCTTTAGTTTGGAAAAAAAGAGCCCCATTCAAGATGATTGCCAAGAATGTGGCATTTGAGAAGACAAGTTTAATTACTGTCACAAAATTGTTTGTTTTACTTTATCAACATCATTGAGTTTTGTGGTTTTGTATATATTGGAGCTGCTTGTGGCCTGGTATTCGATGATAGCAGGATATGAATTTCATCAGGTCTGTGATAAAGCTCTGTGTGCCCCAGGAAACATGGCTGAAGGTAGCTGGTGGGCTCGAGTAGGGGTGGACTGGAGACGTCATTATATTCCTGTCTAATTGTTTCTTCCAGAGACTTCTTCTGGAAAACATTAGATTGTAGGTAGAATCTTGGATTCTTGTACAGGCCTTATATATGGGTAAGGTTGGTAGCTCAAGATGGGCATATTTTGTGTTGTTGTGTGTCTCCTAAGTTGGAGGTTGTATTAGTTTATGAAGGCTGCCATGACATGTGGCACAGACTAGGTGTTGCATAACACATACTTATTTTCTTCTATTCCGGAAGTTGGAGTTTCAAAATCAAGATGTGGGCAGCATCGATTTCTTCCGAGGCCTCTATCCCTGGCTTGTGGGTGACTCTTTCTTATTTTGTCTTCACATACTCTTCATGGTGTCCCTTTGTGTGTCCAGATCTCCTTTTCTTACAATGACACCAGGCAGACTGGCCCACTAGGCCCAGCCTAACAGCCCCATTTTACTTCAGTAACCTCTTTAAAGGCCCTGCCTCAAAATTCAGTCATACTCTGAGGTACTGGGGTTAGAGCTTCAGCATATGAATTTCGGGGGGTGACTTGTAGTTCAGCACATAACAAAGTTTGTAGAAACCACTTTGAAATTGCAGAACTATTTCTCAGATGCAGGTTATTGTGCATTTCTTCCTCTCCTTTCTTTCTCTCTCTCTTTCTTTCTTTTTTGAGTGTGACCCTATTTTAGCAGGCAGATGGCAGATCTGGAATTTTGCTGTGGAAGTAAGAACTAGAACAACAATAACATTATTCTCTAAGTGATGTTTTAGATAGTGGAAGAAGGTGTGTACTCCAGAAGTCTTGAAAAATACATCCAGAGAATAAGGAGAACCTTTGCCAATTAGGAGCTTGGGCTGTGGCCCTTCTTTCTCACGTGTTCTTCCTCAGCACCAGTGTGCTGCCCTGAAACTGCCCATAGGAACATCTGGAGTGGAGGGCTGGAAGGGCCTCAGATCACATCTGCATCTGAGTTCAGTAGCTCCTGGGGTAAGTGTGGGTGGTGAGGTGGCTTCTCAGAGAACCATGGCATAGCTGTCCGTGGGCCCCAGCAGCTGGCTTAGTCAATGTTTGGCCCATGGTAGGCATTTGGTGAATAAATGGACAATTTGGTAACACTAGCAAATCACTCCTTCCCTCACAAGTATTTCAGAAGAACGTCAGCTAGTGGGGAGCCTTTTAGTCACCATCATTGTCCTCCTCCACCTTTGTATCCCCTCAGAAACAGCTGCTGTGGGGGCCACCAGGGGGACTAAACCCTCTTTTGCTTCATATATGTTAGAAACAAGACAAGTACTGTACAGTCCTATTTGAACCTGGACTGGAGGGTCACCAGCACCACCCTGCTGTGAGACAGTATCAATTTTCGAAGTTTCCCACCATAAATTGTCAGTTTGAGGTCTTAGGTACTCACCACAAATACTGATTTTGAGCAGCCACGGTGAATCATCTGGTATATGCATTTTCAAACTCCAAATCAGGACATCAACTAAAGCACCAGGTTAGAAAATGAACATTGCTATAAGAGAAATAAAAATATGTATAAAAAGTCACAGGTTAAATTCTGGAAAATGCCTTCAAGGTGAAGTTCAGGTTCTTTAACACAAACTACCATAATGTGGCTGTTGCTATCCGATGCTTCTTTCACCCAGCACCTTTGAAGGGCACCAAGGGCATGAGTCAGAATGTGCCAGCACCCAAGCCAAACGTGTGTGGGCACAGCACCTTAGTCACGGGCCGGAGACCATCTTTCTTTCATCAGATAGGTTGGAGACTGAAGAGCATGAGTAACAGAAGGCAAATGAAGAAGAACTTCAGGCGTGACTCTGTGTTCATAGCCCAGCACCCAGCAGTTGAAAGCTCACCAGGATTCTGAGCCCATGTTTCTTTCCTGATGTCTGACCAGAACAAGCCAGGTCAGCACCTGCAAAAACCATCAAACCTGTACAAATAAGAAACACATACACAAAACAAACAAGAAGGAAAAGCAGCCATTGCTTTCTAATTACTTCATACACTGGTATAGACTTTTGCTTGAATTTACAGTGTTCTTAGAACAATAGTTTTATTCAAGTGGCTTCAGGAATTTAAGATTCTCCTGCCAGTATGTTTTTCACTAAACATTAGTAGATTTGTTGATAGATACAGAAATTAATAACAGGTTTTAAAATGTTCATGACTAATGTTTTCTAGTTACAATAATTATGATATTAAGCAATATTTCAATTTTATCTAAGTATAAAGACAAAAGGTTTTTAAAAGATTGTAATAGTATATACATTGTTTCTCAGTAAAAACTGTTTTAAAGAAAACTATACTTATATCATAAAAATGTTAATATTGTAGAGAATTTAAATACTAAGCATGTACCATCTTAGCATTTTTATCACATTTACCCTTTGTAAAACTCCACTTTTCCAGCTTTCCTAGTTAAAGAGGACATTAAAGAACTTGCAGAAATTAGAGATAGTCCATTTTATTAGAACTGATTTGATGATTAATAAGTTAATTACAGAATTTTTAATCATCCAGCACATATCTAACTTTGCAAAGCAAATTTCATATAGCTTTGAGAGCTTCTTAGAAAGTGGTATCACATAGTTGTGAAGAATATGGGTTTGGGGGTTGGGGATTTAGCTCACTGGTGGAGCACTAGCCTAGCAAGCACAAGGCCCTGAGTTTGAGCCCCAGCACCCCCCCGCAAAAAGAATATGAGTTTGGACTCCATGGACTTTGCTCAAAATCCTGTTCCAAAGCTGAGTACCACAGGCTGGGCAGCTTAAAGAACAACATTTACCAAAAAAAAAAAAAAAAAAAAAAAAGAACAACATTTACTTCTCACAGCTCTAGAGTCTGAAAGTTGATTGGTTCCTAGTGAGGCTTCTCCTCGTCCTGGTTTGCAGACGGCCACCTTCTTGCTGTGTGCTCACAAGGCAAAAGAGAGGGAGAAAGTCTGGTCTCTTTGAAAGGACACTAGTCCCATCACAAGGACTCCACCCTCACATCTTCATCTAACCCTAACCCCTTCCCAAAAGCACCCCTTCCATTGCCGTCATATTGGGGGTTAGGGCTTCAACCTAAGAATTTCAGGAGGACAATTCAGTCCATGGCAGTGGACAAGATACCAAATTTGCCACATTCACCTGGCTTCTACATGACACTCTTTGCCTTTTATTATTGTAACCTACTCGGGTGTATTCACCTACAGGGCAGGGAGCAGGTCAAGCTGTAGGAAGAGAGTGAGGCAGCATCTGGTATGGTAAGAGCAGGAGGCCGAAGTACGTACCTACTGCCGGGAGCGGCCTTCACGTGGTTGCAGTCGATATGCCCTGCTCCCCTGGGCATGTGGGAGGATCACTGTACAGGGCTCCTGGGTTGCCTCTGTGATGGGAGCCCAAGCCCTGTGCAGATTCCTCAGCACCTCAGTTCTGGCACAGCAGTGGCTGCGGCCTTATGGGTGTTGGTGGCCTTGTGTGTTCCAAAGAAAACATCACCCACAAAATCACTGTGGTGTCCACTGTGTGGACCTTTCAAAGTAGGGTTTGGGGCCATATTTATTCATACAGGAGGTATGTTCTTGTCATCTAGTCATTTTTAATAAGTCATGTGCCTGTGACTAATCATTTTCTCCACTTTATTTTTTTTTTCCAGATAGGACATAATAATGGGTCAAGCTCCTTAGACCTTTCCTGTTTCCCCTTTGGATGGGAAAAACATGCTATCTTTCCACATCTGAAATGGAATCAAAAGTTTCTTGTAATATATACATCTCAGGGAAAAACCCGTGGCTGTTCTAAACTTGCTTCCTCTTATTCTTGAGTTGCTGGTATGCTGGATGTTATTTATGGCTTACGACTTCTACTTTCTGAGTTAGAGAGTTGTAATTATTTGCTCAATAGTGTGGGAGAATGCAGTGTTTATTTTCAGACTACAGAGACAGTCTTGCTCTTGAAGTACAATGATGTTTCTTTCGAGTTCACATTCGTATGAAGAGTCTTCACATCACTTCTAAAATAAGTAAGAGCTGGATACCTGTGACCATGTATATTAGCAGCACTATTAGAATTTTTCAAATAATATCATTATACCAGTTAATGATTAGCAGTTACAGCTGCTTAGTTTTAAACAAAATTATTTCTGTATTTTCCAAAATACCCTAGATAAGAAACTGGCAAGCATTACAATAATGTCAAAATTTTGATGTCATTTCTTCTTATAGCAAGTTTCTTCTTTAGCAAGTTTTTGGCTTGCTCACAAGACATGTTGGGAGGTGAGAAGATTTTATTAGGTAAATTTTTTCACACGAAAAAAGTAAAGTTTTGCTTGATGTAGTTTCTATCCATTTTCTAAGTGACTGAAATGTTTATTGCCCATTTTATTTGAGTAAATCTTTTTTTTTTTTTAGTGTCCTTCGGATGGACAAATAGCATTTTGACTAAGTCTTTTTTATTCAAGATTGACTGAATCAACACGACTGCATGTGTGTTCCAACTTTTGAAGTTGCTGACAGTATCAGTATGTCCTCTGGATCTGTTTGAAATGACAGGGTACAAAGGAGCGCAATATTGAAAGAGGTCATTCTTTCCTGTTGAACAACAAATTAAATGAGTGTGTTTGGTGTGCTGGGCTATTCTTAGGATGTTAGAACAACCTGCTTAATTTTAGATCCTAGAGTTATTCTTCTTCCAGTGTCTCCTCCAGGGAAGTTTAAAAATCCCTGGAGACTTTGGGGGAGACCAGCTGGCATTCTGCAGGAAAGGAAGAAAGAACCAGCAGGGAGAACAGTCTAGACGGCACAGCACAGGGCAAACAAGGAGAATGCTGTGTCCCAGCACGTCCTACAAACGACATTGCGAGGACCCCCATGTCTGGCCGGCTCCCCCCTGCCCAAAGGCACACACGGAGCATGCGCACAGGCTCCTTTCACCCGCTGGCTGCTGCTTTCATCAAAAACCACAAGGAGCCCAAGACACACTTCCTCATTTCTAGAATGACCTCCTTGGCCCCCGTCAGTCAGTTTCCCATGGGGGCTGCTGTTCAGAGTGTCCTCCATGGGCCCGCGGTGCACTGCTCTCAGCACCCCGGGGCAAGAAACAAACTTGAAGTGACCTTGGAATGGAGTGGGGGAGACTGAGCCTGCTTCTGTGACTGGCTTCTGATCTAGTTTGCCTGAGGCAGCACCACCCACTGAGAAGCGTCCTGTAGGCTGCATCCCAGTTGCAGACATGGGGTCAGGAGGAGTCCCAGTGACTGAGGAGGAGGATGTTGCTAATAAATGATAATGGCGAGTGCTGCACACCCAAGTCACGTTAAAAAGTCTCCATGGCACTAACTTAACTACTCCCTGCCCCTTCCCCAGCACAGATCTTGAAGTTCACCTCCTTCAGGTTCTAGGAGGGCCTGTCCTCCTCTGCCCCCAAAGACGCTTCTTCCCCCTCTTTAGTGCGCATCCCTCTT
Organism: Hystrix cristata; assembly: GCA_004026905.1. Classification (NCBI taxonomy): domain Eukaryota; kingdom Metazoa; phylum Chordata; class Mammalia; order Rodentia; family Hystricidae; genus Hystrix; species Hystrix cristata. Next base: position 19,214 of record PVJO010002551.1, read on the forward strand.
AGCACCTGCAGTGGTGCTTCCAAGAGCCAGCCGTGTCTCGTTTACTGTGTCTCTCTTGGGGACCAGCAGGCCGAGGACAAGGCTTGGAAAATTCTTGATGAAAAGTATACTAAGTAACTTCACTCCAAAAATCAGATTTTCCCCCCAGTCATTTAAAAAGGTTGAACTTTTTTTTCTTTCTAATTTTTAAAATTGCGGTAAAATACATGTAACACAAAATTTACCATCTCAGCCACTTTTAAGTGACTCCAATAGTATGAACCAAATATTTTGCCTTAACTACCTCTTTTTAGGTCTATATTTTGGAATTTGATAGACAGCTCAACCATTAGTGCATTCATTCAGGCAACAGATAATCCCCAAGCCATCTCCTAGGTGCTCCAAACTGGACTGGATGTGGAAACACAGCAGTTCATTTTCCAGTCTTTGGGGAGTCTCAGTAGTTAAAATGGGTGTTAAAAAGATAAACGCTGGACCCATTACAATCATCATCTCTACCAGGAAGGAAGGACACTAATAGTAGACTCAGTGCCCACATCAAGCATTAAAGGGTATTCTGTCTGGTGCTGGGAAAGTAGGAATGAGCCAGGAGAAGATGTGGGAGATACTCCAGATGGGGGAAATAGCTTGCAAAAAGGTCCCAGGACATGAAGACAGTTATCTGGTGCATCTGAGCTGGAGGCAGGAGAGGCAGGACCTGAGCTGAGAGGTAGCCGGAGCAGCTTGTGGTCCAAGAGCTGGATTTTCCGGTAAGAGCATATGGAAGCTGAAGGCAGACTTGCTATGTCCCCACGCCCATTTTGGGAATGTCCAAAAGAGCTTGTCCTGTGTTTACAGGATGTCCAGTGGTCAGTCCAGTCTTAATATCTGAACAGGCAAATCCAGAAGATCTTTCTCTTTTTTGCTTTTAAAAACCTCTTAAAATGCATCAAAGGAGCCTGAAGACCCCAGAAACATCTTATGTACACAGCATAGTACTGGCAGTTCCTGTTCACCCGGCAGTGTGCTAGGTAGGTGCAGTGTTGGTATCACACCTGGGCGTGCATCACAGTTACCTGAAGGACTTGTCAAATCTATGTGTTAGTTTTCTGTTGCTGTGCAACACACTGGAACAAATTAGTGGCTTGCAACAACACCATTTCCAACCAGCCTGTAGGTCAGAAGTCCAGGCATGCGTGACTGGGTTCCAGGCTCGGTGTTACGAGGCTGGAGCCAGGTTCTCAGCCAGGCTGTCTGGAGGAGACTGCCTTCCAGCCACGTTCAAACCCCTGTTTGCTTACTGGAGCTGTTCTTGCTCCCGCAGGCACTCAAGTTCCTTGCCAGTTAGCCCCTTTATCTTCAAAGCCAGCAGTGGAAAATGTTTGACATCACATCTCTAACTTCAAAAAGAGCCTGGTCCCTTTGAAAGGCTCTCCCTGCGTAAGCCCTCTGTTCAACATCATCTAATCATGGGAATAGAATCCATCTGAGCCAGAGTTCCAGGCCAGTGTGGGACATGTACACCAAGGGGCCAAAGTCTTTGAGGCCACTTTAGGATCCTGCCTGACACAGTATGTGTGCAAGAATTTGCATTTCCATTAAATTCTCCGGTGACTCAGATGCTGCTGCCCTGGGAGCCACAGTTCTACAACCTTTGACTTAGATTGTTCCTACTTTGCAAAGGAGGAAACAAGCTCAGAGTGTTTGGGGTAGAAGTAATAATCAAAATATATAGCAATTAGTACCTCCTGAGTCCTGGCCAATCAGAGTGGCTATCAAGCCAATCAGTACAGGTTCTGGCTGTGAATACCGCTGTGCTCATCACCCTGGGAACCACCAGTTGGTTGAAGTTCTTCAAGTATAGGCTGCAGCCATTTTTCATGTCCAGGTCCCGCCAACTCTTGAGCATAGGCTTTGGACACACCACATGCTAAAATTAAAAAAGAAAACGCTGTGCCAACTCCCCCGCAAGCTAAGTCAAGAGAATAGAAAAGAAGAAAAGAGGCATCAGTTCATTGAGAAGTATCTTGGGAGAGTGAGAGAACAAAGTAGTTGTGCATGGCTTTTTTTTTTTTTGATGGTGGTGGTGGTGGTACAGGGTATTGAATCCAGGGCCTTTGTGCTGAGCTACATCCCTGCTGCCCCCCTTTTTATTTTGAGACGTGGTCTTGCTAAGTCATTAAGTTGCCCCCCGGGTAGGGCTGACCTTGTGATCCTCCTGCCTTGGTCTCCCGGAACACTGGGACAAGGTGTGTACCACGATGTCCAGCTGTGCATGACTTTTTATGACTTCACTCTGGAAGGTAAATAGTGTCTTTTCCACCACATAGTGCCCATTGAGGTGCTCACAAAGGCCCTCCATGATCAAGAACAGGGGTCATACGTTTCACCTCTCGATGGGAGAAGGGCAAGGTTCTATAGGAGCATACGGGATGGGAGACGGTGTTGCACCTATCTTTGGAAAATTCATTCTGCCAGAATTGTCTCTCACAGCTGCTGCAACATCCCACCCCAGTGTACAACACACAGCACCCTCCCTGTCCCCTATTTTATATACATTGTTCTGCAAGCCCAAATTTGGATGAATGATCTAATAGAAGATTTCATCTAATATATTTTTTATTTTGATGATCTTACCAAAATATACAAAATGTATGCAAATGTTCATACTTTAGAAACAAAAGAGTTCCTAAGAAATCCAGTCCATAAGTTAATAGGTGGTACTACTTAGATGACACCATCCAAAAATATAGGCAGTCAATCAAAGGAATTTGTTCAAAATGAATAAAGTGGATATGTCCTTCAATAAAAAGCAGTTCCTTATTTGATTCTGCATGAAATGTTAACTTTCCTAATAGCCTTTAAGGTAGGAATGAGAAAATGCAAAAATATATCCTTTCCCATCTATTTAAAAATCTATGTCTATTCTTGAGTCTTTTATCCACAGGAGTTTTTATATAACTGGACCAGTTGGATATTGAGATGAGATCATTACTTACAGGACTAGCCTTAGCACTCACCAGCCTTCACCCTTGTGTGTTCTGTGCAACACACAAGAGAGATCATTTCTGCCATCTTGTCCTCTGAGTTACAGTCCTCTCTCCCAGCCCCTGTAGGGACAAGAATTGTATCTTAGACTGTTCAGAGCCCTGCATAGAATACGGGGTACTATTCTGAGATCCTGGTAATGGCTTAGTATTTCTTGACTTATTTGACTCTGAGCTTTTTGAAGGACTGGCCATACATTCCTCCTGTCTGTATCTCCAATGAAGAGTAGTGTACTTAGCTGCACACATCACTCAGCAAGTGTTTGTGAAAGGTTTGAAGTGTTCCAGGGTCTGTGGCTTGGTCTGCCCTTAGTTTAGTGGGGAAAACTCATTAAAGTGCAGTAAACGCTAAGAATTAGAGGTTCCTTGTGTTATAAGAATGTGTAATAGAGGTAATTTGACCCAGCCATGGATTCAAATCAGCACATTTAAATAAATGGTAGTTAAATGAATGAATAAATTCATGATTTCCACCTAGAATTTGAAGTCTATTGAGTGTAGGTGCTTGAAGAAATATGTTTTCACCTCCATAGGCAGTACCCAACCCCAGAAGAGCCCACCTGTCTGGGATATTTTCCCTTGTAACTGACTCGCTGCTGGAATTTTCCCCTTAGCAATACATTCCTTTGTGGTTGAGACTTTGATCTCCAGAATTTGCTGATTAAATACAAATTCTCTTGGAAAGCCTTACACATTAAACAGCTGTCATCATTAACGCCGTAATGGGGAAAAGTTTATTGGCTCACATTCCAGTCTTATTAGCAGAGAAATTCCAAGGAAAGGGCCATGCAGATAGAAGCAGAAAGAAAGGGAAAAGGCCAGCATGTGTTTCTATAACAGCAAGAAGAACGGAAAGTCATGCAGATAAAGAAGGAGATGTAGGGATACGGCAGTGACAGAGAATGGGGTAGTTTCACGCAGAGAAGGCATACTGGCCGGAGGTCACTTGTGATGCTCAAATGGCAGACTTCCAGAGTACGTTGACTGTTCTCTGCTGCCCACTCTCTGGAGTCTGTGGGCTTTATGCTTTGTGATTGCTACTCGTGCATATGCAGAGCATGGCCCAGCCACCTGTGGGCAAAATCAAGTGACTGTTGGCTGGCACATGTACAACGCTCACTCTAGTATGAACAACTCAGCCAACACAACTGATTAGCTGGAGATTTCGCTACATAAAGATGATTGGTAGGAGAGGTGATCAAAGAAAAGCAAAAGAAAATTTTTTCTGGCAAAATCCCTTTTTTAAAAAAAGGTGTATTGGCAAGAAATAATAGTTCTTCAGCAACTGGCCCTCCAAAATATTAGTGGGTTAAAAACACCAGGTTTAAGGATTGTGTGCATAACAAACACAGTACAAAGGACATGGTGCCAATTAAATACAGTGCAAACAAATGAAAAAGCCGTGATATCAAGGCACTGTTCAAAAAAAGAAGGTGAATTTCCCTCTGACTAACCTTTAACCTTATATAGTGGGTTAACCATGGTTACCTTGACCATTGAAACACAACACTTACTTGGCGGGAGAGATGGAAAGAAAAGCTTTTTCATTACAAAAGTGATCAGTCTTCACTGAGGAAATTCTAGTAAATACAAATAAGCAAATCTTGAACTCTCTCTCTCTCTCTCTCTCTCTCTCCCCCTCTCTTTGTTTTTTGTTTTTTGAGGGTTTTTTTGGTCATGAAATTGTTTTCACCTCCTTATTGTCAGGGGCTCCGTAGGCTGTTGAATGGATTTAGAGATTTATTATGCAGTCACAGTTTGGATATTTCAGTTGCGTAGACAGCCATGCAGGGACATATTGCATCTAAATCTTTGCCAGTGGCTGTAAGAAGTCCTTCAGAATAAATTCTTAGGAGTGAAGTTCTTTACATGGATAGATGAGCTAATGATTTAGAATAGAAAAAGCAGTGTTTTCATGACTAAGCGATCAAATTTGTGAAAGATTTCACATGGTTAACATTAGGTATAAGTCTTTGGAGTCTTCTAATTCCTTAAACTTGTATGTTCTAGGTTGACAAACTTGATCAGTTGGTTGGTCCAGTGGACACTGACATGCCCCAGGCACCTTCAAGAATAAAGATTTCTCCTCTAGCTGCCTGTGGCCAGCACCCCTTTTGAGGATGACTTCAGCTGAAGGAAGGCCCCTCCCCGCATTCTGCCCTCTTCTCAGGGTAGCTCTTGTCCCACGGATGCCCAGTGGTGTGGGGGGAAGGGGCGGTCAGAGATCTCCGTCCCTCTGCCCAGGCCTGCTAACTCCCCTCCTCTCCCCTCTCCTGGGTAAATCCCCTATACAAAAATCACCATTTCAGGGCCCGGAAGCAGCGAAGGCTGGAAGGTTGGTTGGGTTGATACAGTCGCTCACTGTATCCCAAGGGCAGTAGCACCACTGTGCCTTTTCTCAGAAAGAAGGAGCCCAGTGTAGCTGAGACTACTGGGGTTTTTTAACCCTCCAACTTCCTGTCATTTTTAACACAAGATGACTGGTCAAACTGTGTCCTAGCTTTTTACAAGGCTTAAACTGCTGTCTTCTCAATCTAACCTTTTAAAAAATGATCTTGATACCCTCAGCCTGCATATATATCCAGAACATCTTCCTGGGTCTTCTAATGCTGGTTGTAACAAAACCTGTCTGCCTCCATTCATCATGGTCCAATGCTGTAGAGAATGTGTGAGCGTCCCAGCTCTCAGCCATACTGACGGCCTCCCTGGCATGGTCCAGTCATTTCTTACTCTCCGTTTCTGAAGAAACCAGCTGTGGGATCTGTGCATATGACCAGAGTCAAGGTCATCCCTGTAGCCATGGCTCCCCATTCTCTGGCATCTGTAGTATAATTTCAAGAGTGGAGGAGCAGGCCATAGGTGCCTGGGGAGTCATCCAGGTGAATGTGTAGTGCCTATAAGTAAACAAAAAATATATATTTTTATGTTAAGTATGTGTATATATATGTATATACACACGCACACATACATACACACATATACATGTATGTACAAAGAATTGCTATAAGTGGGAGGGAGGTCACACTTTCTAAATGCATAATTTGCTATAGATCATTTGAGATAGGACAGTGTGCTAGCTGCCAGTACCGCTAGTACCTCAAACCTGGCTGTAGCGGGTAACTGATCTGTTTTTGGTGAATTACTAGATTAAGCCAGATGCTGAAAAGCCACCTCCATCTGAGGTTGATCAGCAGTGGAGGTATGAAACCAGCAGGTGTGAAACCACCAGAAGCCATGCGGGCACTGGCATTATAGAGCCCTGGTTTCCCCCCAGGGGGTTTGCTTAACTAAAGCCAAAAAATAAAAATTAAAGAAAAAAAACAGAAATTCAGTTTCTACATGAAAGCTCTCAATTTTTAAATACTGAGAGTTGTTTTGTTGAAATGTCGAGGTGCTACAAGTTCACAAGGAGTAGACGGCCCAGGCACCCCAGGCCTGGTGGGAGAGGTCAGCCCTTCCATCTTGGCACTCTGGCAGAGACTAGAACCCGAGGCTCGGGCCCACGACACAAACACCCAGATCTTCCTGGTGCGCGGCTTGGTTCTCTTTTGTGATGGGGAGTGTGACTATCCAGGTGATGGCGCGGTCTTGTTTGTTCTTAGCGCATCTCCTAAGGATGTTTTCAGTCATTGTATTGCCTGCGTGGAGACTTCCTCATGTGACTAGCCTACTGCTAAAGAGACAGCAAAGAATGCAATGCGAGCCTTCCGCGAAGGCCACACCAAGCCCTGTTGGTGCCTCCTCCCCAGACGTGGAAACAGGGCGTGTGACTGGTAATGGAAACAGTAGGTAAGAGCACATGACACATTTCTCCCAGCACTGGAGGGGGCAAAAAAATCTATTTCTGAGCTGACTCCTGTGTTTTAAAACAGGGTGTGGATATGAACTCTGCTTAGCAAAGCTGTTGAGAACCGTGTTTTATATCTGGTGTTGAAGATTTACAGATTCTGATCCTCCCTGCCTGCTCTTCTTCCTTTCTTCCATGAACTTAGCACCTTTCGATCTTCTACTTAAGTTTAGCCAGTTGCCTGCCAGGTATCAGTGCAGTGTCGGCGCATCCCCAGCCTCCTAGCCAGCAGGTAGTTGCCTCAGTCCTTCCAAGTATGAAACACTGCTGGGAAGGAGCAGGGTTTTCCAGCTGACATCAACCCCAGGAAGTAGAGCTCATCCTCTGGATGTAAAGGGACTGGGTTGTGGTAGCCCTTTAGCACTAGAATATGGATGACCCGGGCTAACGACTGCTGAGATGATGCAGGGCGTGCCAGACCCTCGTCAGCCGGCTCCGGGGCTGCAGCTCTTGCCCAGGATTTGGTGGCTGTGCTCTTGTGCCCCTGGCTGAGAACAGCATCAAAGCTCAAATCAGAGTCAGTAATCAAAGCAAGGTGGGTCTGGAAAGGAACAGACCAAAGAGAAGTGGGAAGGAGTGATTAATTAGGGTGGCTTGGGCCCCAGTAATCTCTAAATAAATGTTACTCCCGTCATCCTCATCCGCTGGTCTCCGAGTGATTAAGTATAGTTTTGATTTGCCTGTGGCTATTTCTTCATTTTAAACATTGCAAGCAGAGCCTTTCCGAGAAGTTCCAGAGGTTGGTTAATCTTTATGTACTAAGGAAAGATTGAAGTAATAAGGAAACAAGAGCTAATAGGATTCCGAACACATGGGGAATTTAACGAACAAGACGAGATCTGCTGTGACCTCTGTCTTTGGGAATAAATTTATACACATTCTTCTTCCATCCTTGAGACTGTTGATTTTCTTGTCTTTGAGACAAGGTCTTGCCCTGTAGTCCAGGCTGGCCTTGAACTCAGTATGTAGCCCAGGCTGGCCTCAAACTCGAAATCCTCCTGCCTCAGCCTCCCAAGTGCTGGGACTATAGGCATGTGCCACTACACCTGGCAAGTATTTTCTTTCTGGGAAGGAGGGTTGATTACAGGTTTTCATTATGTCCACCGTAAACTTTGATCCTGATTGTCATTCTGCTCAAATGCGTATTCAGCATTTTAGTCTTTCCACTTTAATAATATAAACTTAGAGCACCACAGCATCAGTCATTTTTGGCACTGGCATAAATAAGCTGTTCAACGGAAGTTCTTGGCTATCCTCAAGATACGAATTATATGCCTACCATCTTGCACTAATACATGAAAAGTATCGAGTGGTATTTCAGGTTTCTTTATGTTTTTCAAAGTATGAGAAATGTGCGAGGCTGAAGGTTATTATTAATGTCTCCTGTTTCCCACAGAAGATTTACCTTATTACACTTAAAAGTGGTCTTTTTAATTTCAGATTTAGAGTTCTTACTGGTCATCCTCTGTGGCTGGAGGACCAGCATCTCCCTTTGTTCTCCATGAGAACCCCCAAAGCCCATTGGGAAGGAGGGTTTGTCCGTTCTACTTTGCATTTTCTTAGAAACCGCAGTCCTTCCCTGTGGCCTAGCAAATTTGATCAACAGTAAAGCAACACTAAGGACAATAAATCCCTGAGTTCAAGGATGACCTCCCCGAGCCCACAGAAATCCCTTTAAAGAACCAGGAGAAGGTGGCTTCCTCCATGTAGAGACGCGTGGAAGGCCTGTGAGAAGAGGCGCGCACCATAGAAGCATCCTGTGGGGGACCCCAGAGACTCTGGTGGGCTGCGCCGTCCAGGTCGCGGGCGTCCTGCGGACCCCAGCACAGCGCGGACACAGAGCTCATCTGGGAATGTGCCTGGCGCTTGGGCCTCACGCCTACCACAAGGCAAGTGCCTTCGCCAGCGCCGCGCCGTCACCCCGTGGCACAGATGGCCTTTGAGTCCTGGAGGGCCTGCGCCCGAGGCGCCCTCCCCGGTGCGGGTCTTGGGGTGCCAGAGTCATGGCCTCCCCGAGCATTCATCTGCATCCTCAGGAAGCTGCAGGATGAACAGTGTTGTCTTCACCAAGCGTGAGAATGCCGAGTAAGAACACAAGAGCGAGGCCAGGCAGACTACGGTGAGAGCCCGGGGGCCCTCAGAGCTAAAGGAGGGAGAGTGGCCTTTGCAGCGGGCTTTGAAGGACGCAGGACGGGAGTTCTACAAGTGGAGGACATGAATTCGCTCTTCGGTTAACTCCCCAGTGCCTTGTAGACTGGGAAATGATAAAGATGAGTGAAAGGACCCCTTGTATTTTCCATTTGAGGAAATATGCCGAATTGTAAAGAGGAAAGCTGCAAGTATTAAATAACAGTAACACTTCAAGAACATGATTCCATCATCTCAGAGCTAACAGCGTGAATAAAATGTTAAGTTTCATCAGCTTTCAAGAGAAATGCACTGACAACTTGTTAGTGCGTTGCCATTTTCCTTCACAAGAGACCTTTTTCCGATTGCTTCATTCTTTGTTCCACGTCTCTTTCCACGTCCAAGTCGGAACTCTCTCTGGTCAGTTGGTTGGTCACAAGTCGCTCGGTAGCACATTCCTGGCGCGGCCGTCAGCTCCCTGGGTTTCTAATGGACATGTGAGGTCATCCGAGCTATGCTTTAGGAATGCTGTAATGGCAGTGATGGACTTCATCATAAACCTCAAGTTTTCCTCACCAAAAATAGCAACTTCTTAAGGCAAATATATTCTAACTGCTTGGAGCCAGAGGAGGAAAATGCAGGTTAAAGAGATTCATTTATGATTTTTATGGTATAGATGGAAGAAAGGTAAAACACCTAAAGTTTGGAGTTGACAGAGAGCATTTCAAATTTTTTTAAGCTTCTGGTTTCAGTTTTACCATTTTGAGTGCAATTTTAATGTGTTTTTTAAGAGTTCTAATGAGACTTTGCTACAGGCATTTCTTTCTCCAAATCACTCCCATTTGACTAGAAACAACAATCGAGAATGTACTTGTCTCCCAAACCACAAGGAATATACGAGTAAAAAAGTTCATTTCTTTAATACTTGTTTTGGATACATTTTTATTCTCAGTGGGGGGAAAATCGCTGTTTACAAAGTAAATTCTTTTGCATGGGACCTTTGGGAATCCAAGTGCATGTATAATAGACATGCAAAGACCAGACATTTCCTAACAAGAACTAGCAAATGAGGAGAAAAGGAGGTGAGCACAAAACAGTGTCACCTCCAGGCCCAGGAACAGGCGCCTCGGGAAGCCAGCACTCTGCCCAGCTGCTGGGCTGCTGGGCCGTGAGTGTCCCGCAGCACAAGGAGCCAGCTGCTCAGCGCAGCACACTGAAAACGTGAATCGCCCCTCCCCCTTCTCTTTGGCGCCGAGGAAACCTCCTCAGGTAGCAGATCTCAGGCTCCTCCCTCCTACTCTAGAGCTCTGGCACATTTTGTGACCCAGTGACATTTTTCGCCAGCTAGTATCCATCTCAGCCTCCCTAGAAAATGGCAGCCATTATTTTGTTCAGTCCCTATTCCCGACCTAAAAATGGAAGTGCTCCAGTGTGCCAAATTAGATTCAGATGATGCTGATCGGTTCCAGGCAGGTACAGAATTACTTTTGCATGGGCCTTTGGAATTTTTTAGGCTTTGGGGGCAAGCTAGTGGAAGATCTGCCTTCTGTGAGTGAAGACAATTGAACAGTCTTTAGATGCCTTGCTATTTTCTCCAGTATAATAAAATCAAAGTTGTAAATTCAGTGAGCCATATCGTAGTCGCAGATAGACAGAAGTGTTCCAGATTTGCCTACAAAACTACAAAACTGGACCAGCGCTTTGGGTTATGATTTTTTAAACAGAGAAGGAAAAGAAGACTACAAAGTTAGTCTCCTTTTCTTCTTGTGATCACTCTTGAATATTCTCTGCCAAGGTGGACTCCAGGGAAAGACAAAAGGATGTGGCCAAGAGTGGGTGCAGAGGGAGGGGACGTCTCTGGGGCTTCCTGGAGGAGTGGAGTGCAACGCTGTGCCCTCTGGCTCCGCCTTCCCTTTCTCGTTAATCCCCATCATCACCTCTTACACCACACTGCAGCTGCCCCCACCATCCGCAGGCACCCGCAGGACCCACTGCAGACTCAGCCCCGCCAGTGCACACCAGCACACAGTGTCCACCTCGAAGCCATTCCCAGGGTCTCGATGTCTACCTGCCGTTCACAGCATTCCATGCTCTTTTAGAACAAATGCATTTAGGTCTTTTCAGCTTAGGAATTCTGGGTAATTTGGCAAAGCAAAAACCATAACTGGTTTCTTACATAACCCTGCAATTGGCAGCAAAGCAGAGTGCACTGAAATTAAGCAACACTCACTCATCCAAGAAGACTTTGCTCTTCCTTTTTTTTTTAATGCGAAGGGATAAATGCATTGCTTTGTTTTTTCCTGTTGCATATATTCTTTTTAATCGTTCGCTGACTTTAATGATGCGTTGAAGATATTTTTTTCAGTTGAATGGGAGGGACCTGTTTGGCTTTGGAAGCTTAGGAGCTGTCCCTGTGTGACCCACAGAAACATTCCCTAGAGAATGCTTAAATAACCTGAGTGCTTCTAAATTGGGGAGAGTGGAAGGACCTAGGACCAAACTGCAGGATGGAAGCTGGTAAAGTGCTGAAATGTTATTGTCCGGCCCTTTTGAACTGGAGTCAGTCTTGCATCCCTGGGTCCTCAGACCAGGCGTCTCAGGGCAAGAGGTTTGCTGAACTAGCTTTTCCGTTACAGCATACATTCTTTCCATTTCTCCTTCCTTTCCTATTAAAAATAATAATAAATACTTAGTCTGCATCTCTAACCAAGACCTCTTAATGTTTCTTTTCCCGATTTCTGAGGCTAGACTCTCTAAAATGTTTTTGTTTTTGTTTTGGGGTGCTAGGGATGGAACCCAAGGTCTGCTGTGTGCTGGATAAACACTACCACTGAGCTTCATTCCCAGCCTTCCAAAATGTTTTTGTGGCTTTGCCCGAATTCAGTAGCCATCAGAAAATGACCCAAGTGTTGCATATCCGTAGTTCTCAAATTACAATAACAAAGTTTTCAAATGAAAATCCTACAATTGTTTTAGGATCTCTTCCCACCACCCCACTGTGGAATCCAAGTAAGAATTGGGACATTTGTCCAATAGTTCAAATCAAGGGGGGGGAAATACTATATTTCAAAATGAATCCTACTTTTTTCTTTAAAAACAGCTCATTGACCAGGACAGATTTCAAAATGTTTTTCCTAATGCCCCCATATGAAACACTGATTGAGGCTTTCAGGAAATTACAGGGGTCGAGAGCCGCTCACCAAGACTTTGGCTTCCAAGGTCTCCCAAAGCCTTGAAATTTCCCCAGAGGCTAATTGCTGTTTACTGCCGCCTGAGACCTTCGTCCTTTTTCTTCTGTAACATTTTCCATCTTAAGAAGGGTCGTCCCATTCAGCCCGGGAGCACGTTGTCTGAGTGGCTGAATGGAATTACTACCAGTGGAAACTATGCTGCAAGAGGGGTGGATAAAGCAGCTGCAAAGCAAACCTCAGCTGTTTTTCCATCCTCCCCAAGCAGAGTTAATTAGCATAGGGAAAATGACTAAGGTGTTGACGTCACCTCTTTCCAGTAGAAACTTACACTTTGTCCCTGTCTGCCTGCGAGCATGCAGGATTTGACTCAGGAATTTGCTGCCCAAACAGGATGCTCTGGAAGCTGCACTTTTTTTCCCAGGGGGCGGCCCTTGGTGCTTTATAAGGGCAGACTCCAGAAGGGACCCACAGTCTCTTGGAAAGAAAGGGACCTCGCCTGGGGCTTGACGGCGGCGTGGGTCTCTAGAGCTTTCCCTGTAAGAAAGCAGGATGCATTTTAGAAACTTTAACTACAGCTTTAGCTCCCTGATTGCCTGTGTGGCAAACAGTGATATCTTCAGCGAAAGTGAAACCAGGGTAAGGCTTCTCCCGTAACGTGGTTTTCAGAGTTTTCAAAGCATTATGCTAATTGGGGACTATTAACTGAAATACATGCGGGTGTGTGGCTCTCTTGTGGGGTTAGAGGTTTTGAAATAAGTCCAAAGTATTTGGAGCTTTGACAATCAAAAGCTGTTGCTTGAGGAATTAACTGCGGAGGAATATTTGAAAGCGTTCAGGTTCCCGGACCAACTGACAAGTAAGGCAGATTTGGAGGTTTTGGGTTTCTCGTTCTGTGTATGTTGTAAGCAAACTCTTTGGAGGGAGGCTTCTTCTGACAGTGAATGGAAGCTTTAGCAGCTTCAGTTGAAAATAATTTGACCTCATTTTAGAAAAGAAACACTGTCAATTTATTTTGTGTTTGTAGTAATTACAAGGGTCCACCTCTAGCTTCGAGATTTCTCCAGCTAGAGAAAATGCAGCCGTTGCAAATTATAAAACTGAATAAATAATTCAAGTGTGACATAGGTGTGCCCCCGGGCAGAAGCTCTCAATGAAGTTAGTATGATTAGTAATTTTAATCATTGCTTTTCTTCTGCATTTGCTTGAAATGTAAAATTTGTTTCATCAGTAGCTATCCAGCTACCTAACTGATCTTTAATAATATTGTATGTGAATGAATATTATATGTTTCTGTTTGAGGATGGAATTTATGTTATAGGCTTTATATCCATAGGGTATTTATATTTATGTTATATGCTTTATAGCCATAGAGTTTGACTGAAGGTTTCTTTTATTTAAATCAAATTTAACTCCATAACTGTGTACGAAGCTTATGAGTTGGGACCATGATTTGTGAACTAGATTGTCGAGCACATTCTGTGCATGAACATACTCCAAAATCAGGGTGCTCATGTGAGCCTTATGTGAGTTAAATCATTAGTTAATTTTAAGTAGAGATGCTGTGGCACAGCTAATAACTACATATCAGTTATTAGAACCAATAAGATTATTTTATAAGAGAATTATACAGTAGTAATCGAGACTTAGCAGATACTGAGTTCCCTCCACGCACCCTGACTTGTAGTCTAAAAATATTCATCAAAGTCATCTCTCCCAAACACTGAATCATGACTTCAGAACTACATAGTTGCCCACCATGCCTATTGATGAGGTCATGCGAAATTCCAAATTCACCAAGACACCTTGTGCCAGAACCTCAGCCGGGTGGGAGAGAGGTGGGAGGCCGGAAGGTCGTGGGCAGCTGCGTGGAATCTGCTGTCGGGCGTCTGCTCTGCGCCCATCTGCGCGTGCCTCGGCAGGACCCCTCGGGGGAGAGTCACAGAAGCCTTGCCAAGCTGAAGAAAGGCCAGGGAACTTGGGGGAGCAGGCCGTGGACTGCCTCCACTCCCCCTAACCACCTGCCTCGTGTAGTGGCCAGAGCAGTGATGGCAAAACTGTTAGAGCTTTCAGTGATACAGACGGCCCACTGCGGCACTCGTGCCATCGGCTCGCCACCACTGAGCTGGAGGACGCTGCTTTGCTACCTGCAACCCAGTGGGGAGAGGCACGCAGCCCCCAGGCCCTCCCGCATTTCTGCACTTCTAGCAGGGAGGATTCCTGAGGTCAATCGCTTTCCCCAGGTTTCTGGGGAATCCAGGAGCTCCAAACCTGCCCTGCTGCCTGCACCAGCCGCCTGCCTGCTAGAGGGCGTGCTACTGCTAGGGATCCAAGCTCTCTGTTGCCACCGTCACCCCCCACTTCTGCCTCTCACAGGGTTCCCTACAACCAATCCTGGGAATTTAGCCTGGAAAGAGAGACTAAGAAAGCATGGCATCTAAAAGCCCATGCGGTCTGCCAGCCTGCCTTTTAGCACCCTCTCTTCACCACCACCTCCTCCCTGTGGTTGGAATCCTGAAGAGTTTCGGGGCTTTCCTGCCGAGACCGCCATGGTACCGCCAGGCTGGGGAGATAGGGGACCCTCCCCAGAGCACTTTCCAGAAGGCCAGTGGGCTGTTTCCTCCATCTAAGTGTATAATCCCAGCACTTGGGCTTTCTGTTCTAAGAATTTAAGTTGCTCCCTAGTTCTTGCTCATGTATGTAACACTGAGGAGGCACCGACCTGTATGAAAGCCAGCATGCAGAAATGATCCATTTGCAGTACATTAATTTTTAAACCAGTATTATTTTAGAGAGTTAAAAAGTAACAGACTGAGATAAAAAACAATCGTGGGAATTTTCTTAAACTACTTCCTTTTAAGAACTGCAAGACTCTTAAATTCATTGTTCTTCAATTTAAACAAAAGGGTTTCTATTTCCAAATTAGCTACAGTGCTTTCAAACCCTAAAGAAATATTTAACATAGACAAGGTGGCCCTCAGCTGAGTGGGCGGATTAGAGTTGGCCAGACTGGGGAAGATTGGATCAGGCCAAGGACGGGAATTACCAGGCCGTACCTCCTTGGTAAATGTGCATTCCACTTTAGAAAGAACTTTATCATTAGAGGCTTTAAGTAGTGTTCATTGTTCTGCTGATGAAGTGGATTTGGTAAAACCTTATCTTTTAACCTTTTTTTTTAAATCATGTATTGGGCCTAAAAAGGCAGCGTATTGGCCTAGGGGGTAGCTCAGTGATAGAGCACATGCCCAGCATAGATTTGATCCCTGGCACAGCAGTCAGTCCGTCAGTGGCAGCGCCTTTCAGAAGGGACAGGCTTTTCTTCTCTAGGAAGGAATTTAGGAGTTCTTGACATGATCAGGACCTCACTTCTTCAATAAGAAATGTAATAAAGTGGTATAGTCAGGGGTCTCATAGAGGTAAATTTTAACTTTTTATTTTCATTGTTGTTTTTCAGGCCAAATTTGAATCCCTCTTTAAGACATACGACAAGGATATCACCTTTCAGTATTTTAAGAGCTTCAAACGTGTACGAATAAACTTCAGCAACCCCTTATCTGCGGCAGATGCCAGACTACAGCTACATAAGACTGAGTTTCTGGGCAAGGAAATGAAGTTATATTTTGCTCAGGTGAGTTGGGGTCTTCACTAGGCGTGCTCCTCCTCCTTGCTCTCTCCCATCCTCCTCTAAAGCAGTTTATCCATCGAGTACGTTATACTGGTAACACCAACAAATTCATCTTGAGAAAGGCAAAGTTCATACTCTGAATACTCAGGGTCTCCCCTGTGTTACGGAGACATCACGGTGAATTTGAGAAGAACTGCGTATGTAGCTCCTGACCTGGCGCTGAGTAGTGCTGGAGAAAGCAGGCCCTCCCCGCGCATGCAGGGAGCTTGCACCTGCACCATTGTGGCTGTGGCTGCTCCAGCACCCTGGGGTTTGTATGGCAGCTTTCCATGAATTGGCTCACGAGTTTGGCTAGTGAGCACCCCAGACCAAGCAGACCAGAGAACCTCCCAGCTTGCATAAGTTCTCAGCATCTGAGCAGCACCCTCACTCTGTGGAGAACCAGGAGTCTGCAAATATGCTACAGGTCCACCCAAGGCTGCCAGGCCTGGCTTCATAGAGAAAACGCAGGTCAACCAGACAGGTGGCAGATGGTAAGAAACCCTGCTGTTAGTTGGGGTCCAGAGATAGAGCATCCGTGATGCAGAGGGAGGAGGCTGTGAATGGGTTTGCTATTCCTCCTGTCCTCCACCCTCCCACTCTCCTGCCGCCCAGGAACCTTAGGTGACAAGTGACCCACCTTCGAGGCAGCTCCCATTTGACAATGCAATCTCCCATTGACGTGGCAGATTAGAAATCGGCAGGGGAGAACTCCACTCCCTGGGTAAAGCCAGTTCCTGGCAGGCTCGAGCCTCCCCACCAGCCAGGATGGGAGGGACTCATCCAGAGCCTTCCTGATAGTAGGAGGAAGCACTTGTGGCTCCCCTGCAGACCCCTCATCTACCTCTGTGCCCTGGACAAGGCTCTAACCTTGGGTGCAAGGCTACCTCTAGAAGTGCACTCCTTCCTTAGGAGTGAGGTCTTGGGGCAGTAGTGACTTACCTCCATGACTTTCTGATTGTAAAACTAGTGCATGTCTGTTATAAAAATTTGGGGGAAACCTATTCAAGCATAAATAAAATTTAAACTAATAAGCTTTTACTACAAGATCTATCTGGACAGCCCTGTAGTCACTAGTACAGTTTTCAAGACCAAACTCAGAGCATGGGTTGTTGTTCCTTATCATTATTATTATTGTTATTATGAATCTCTGGAAAGGTGGCTTTTTGATCCTTCTTGACATGTGGCTTCTGCTGGCAGCCTTGGAAGGAGGGAGGGAAGCATGCTGGCTGGGAGCCTGGCTCTCCGTCCCTGCCTCAGCCCCTTGAAAAACAGTTTCATTTCAGACAGAGATGCCTTTCGCCTTTGGACCTACACTCTGTCTTTGTGGCATATGAGAAGCCAATTGAAACTGACCCTGAGGTCCCTTCTGACTTTGACAACAGTGGCTGCATTTTTTCCATCTACACTAAAATCTTCTCTCTTCAGTTGCCACCTGTATAGGTCACACGTAATTAGTGACAGTTTCTGTGCCCACAAGTCCTCACCATATTTGCACCATAACCAGAGCTTGGTCACCCGGCACGTTCTGACAGATCACTTAGCAGTCCCCCGAGCAGTCATGCCTTCTCTGCCTGGCCACTGTCTGTTCCTGCAGCCCTGCCTCGCAGCGTCCCACGGTGCTGTGACCTTGCTGCAGTTTTGCCCTCGCAATGAAGTGACCAGTGTCCATCTCTCTCCTCAGACCTTACACATAGGAAGCTCGCACCTGGCTCCACCCAATCCAGACAAGCAGTTTCTGATCTCTCCTCCCGCCTCCCCACCTGTTGGTTGGAAACAAGTGGAAGATGCTACTCCAGTCATAAATTATGATCTTTTATATGCTATCTCCAAGCTGGGGCCAGGTAAGCAGCACCCTCAGGTGGGCAGGGGCAGGGACACCTGGGGAAAATATGGGAAAGACCGGAGACGTGGTGCTCGCCTGTTCAGAGCAAGGCTTTGCCAGTCCCCTTTCTAGCTGTCCTGTGATCCAGTATGAGGGTCTTGCGAACTGCCTCCATCTGCATTCTTCCACATCCCTGCCACCCATGAACAAGTATGCATTCCTTGGGAAGGCTGCTGCGGGCTGTGTGCTCATGACCCATCCCACAGATGTCCCATGGATCTGTCCCCTCATCCACAGACAGCCTGCGTGGCTCAGGCCCAGGCCCAGGTGCTGTTGCTCTGGGTAGAGATGAGCAATGTGGCTTTGGAAAACAAAAACGGATCCTCCTTTTAGAAATCTCAGTTTTCATCAGGGTAGTTCTGCCCATTGATCTGATTATCGTCTTTTTTAACGCGTAAGGGCTTGAAGAGAATCATAGATCACAGTGAAGGGAGCTTCAAGTTCCTTGTCCATAAAATGGTTCTGACCCAGCAGCATTGTGAGTGGCACAGTGTCTGGCCTGTAGTTAGTACTCAGTGCACGGTTTTTGAAAATAAAATATTGGTGATTCCTGACTTCTGTGCTATGGTTTGGTAGAGGGAGCAGATGGGAGGGAGGCTCTCGGAGTGAAGATCTCCTGTCTTGCCCCGCCGTGGAGCCAGTTGACTAAATGCTGAGGCCGTCAGCCCCTTCTTTCTCTTTGACCAGCATCTAATGTTCCCTTGGGTCATGGGTTTAATTTTCATGCCCATCGGCAGTTTAATGCTTAAAAGATGACATTTCTGAGAACATCGCCCAAATGGAAGTAACCCCTGTGGTATAAAGCAAGGATCCCATTACTTACTATTTTTCGGGTCAGGGTCAAAAATGGCCAGTTGGAGGACGTGTATGGCCCTCCACAGCAGCCCCTGGCAAGGTGCAGTAGCGAAACTGAGAAACTGAGGGTTCGAGTCTCTGGTGTGTTAGCGATGGACGTAAAGGAGCTTTCTCTCCACTGGAGGTGTCAGCGTGGTCCGGAGGCAAGAAGGGCTGTGACTGAAAAGTCTTCACACTTACGGATCTGCCACTCCTTCACAGGAGGCTGTGGAGAAGCCCTTCAGAAAATGGGTGCTGTAAAATCAGTTTATTGGGGTTTTACTTAGTATTGAACGTGAATAATACTTCATTCTTCAGCATATTTTGCAGGATTGCAAAGATTTTGCAAATATAGTCCTAAGCCCCCAGCTTTCTGGATTTAGGCTGATTGGTAGACACATAAGGTTGTGTAACGTGACCAACGTTTAGCTGGGCCTGCTGGCACACACTGTGATCTCAGCACTCTGGGAGGCTGAAGCAGGAGGACCTCAGGTTCAAACCCAGCCTGGGCCACTTAGCAACTTACTGAGACTGCTTCAAAATTAAAAAGGACTGGGGTGTAGCTCGGTGCAGAAGCCCTGGGTTCAAACCCTGCTCCTGAAAACAGAGAGAGATCAACATTCTCAGCATTTTCAGTGAACTGTCTGACCTCTCACGCACTAGCACAGAGCCCAGGCTCCTTCGCCTTTTCAGAGGCAGCTAGAACAGCATTCCAGTCTCACTGGTGGGATAGAGGCAGGGTAGCCACCTTCTCTGTGAGCAGTATCATGCTGCATGTCTAGAGGCTGCCCCAGCTACACTTTATGCGTGGAAACCAGCCACCTTGAGAAGCATGTGGAGGCCAGTGATTCGCCTCCTCACTCACATGGAACGTCGGAGAACTTCCGTCCAAAAAGGCGTGAAAGAGAACTCAGCCCTAGCCACCCTGAGTGCGGAGACGGATGAGACCAGCCCTCCCATCCCATTCTGATCCTAGCATTTCTGCAGTCCCCACCTCCCACCAGTAGCAATCAGCCTTTTTTTTTTTTTTTTCCTTTTCTTTTGCAGTGCCTAGGAATCAAAACTAGGACCTCGCACATGCTGGGCAAGTGCTTTCCCCTGAGCTGCATCCCCACACCCTTCCTTGTCCGTGCCTCCTCCTAGGTAACCTTGATAGGTGTGACTCAGGAGCCAGGGGCTAAGTGTTCTGGGTGGATCCACTCATCTGCAATTAGCTCCAAGGGGCTGATGCCTTTATTGTCCTTGTTTTATGGGGGAAGAGCCGAGATGAAACGTCCTACCCTTGACCCCTGAGTCCTGAGTGATCAGGTTCATGGCCCACTCTGTCTCGCTGCCTCCCCAGCGCATCCAAGGCAAGGACCCCTGCCACCAGGCGAGGTCCTCAACGGGGCCCCAGCTTCATCGCCCCGGCCCCATTTCTCATCACAGAAGGTTCCCCCAGCCTTCCTGGTTTGGAGGAGCACCTGCATCCATTTCTCATCACAGAAGGTTCCCCTAGACTTCTGGTTCGGAGGAGCACCTGCATCCACACACGGGGCCTCCCCATGTCTGCAGGTCCCCTGTGTGCACTGAGAGTCTCACAAGGAGGCTCAGGATATCGGCTTCTGAATGTGTTTATTCATCTAATGTCTTTTCCTGAACTGATGCTGCTCGTACCACACTTGGGGAAACAGAGAGGGGGAGTCTTCTGGGTAATTAATGTAGGCTGCATGCTGGACAGAAGTGTTCACAAAAAAATATGCCTTCCTTTTTCTCCTTTTTCGTGCCTGAACTCACTCATCGGAAGCAGAGCCATATTCAGTGGAAATACTTTTTTTCTGAATGAACCACCAAAAAATTACAGCTGCAGAGTATGTCTGACCGTGTCTCTCCGCCCCGCTGAATGTAGGCAGGAGGTGGCCCAGCCGACCCATAGTGTTAGCCCAGTTATGCTTTGCCTCTGGCCCTCCGGTGACTCATCTGAGTTACCCTGCGATTATTTCCTTCCCCAGGAGAGAAGTACGAGTTGCACGCGGCGACAGACACCACCCCCAGCGTGGTGGTCCATGTGTGTGAGAGCGACCAGGAGAACGAGGAAGAGGAGGAGATGGAAAGAATGAAGAGACCCAAACCAAAAATTATCCAGACGAGAAGGCCGGAGTACACACCTATCCACCTAAGCTGAGCCGGCCGCGGAGGAAGAAACGGTTGAAATCCTACTCACGGGGAGGAATCTTTTACTGTGGAAGTGGCCGGTCACAACTTTGGAGGTGGCAGCTGTGACCACTGTGGCAGAAATTCCAGTTCACGTTGCTCAGAAGAGAATCAAGGCTCTGTCCTTGTTCCCATGCTGCACCTCAGTCCATGTCCGGGGCACCCGGGAATGTCTTGGGCCAATCACTGAGTTCGTGGTGATCACACAAGGACATTTGGGGACATCTTGAGAAAACCGACAACAATAGTGTTTTGTACTTGTTCTCTTCTAGTAGGTTCTGTTTTTGCCAAGGACAGGTTGATGGGGGTCCAGGGCGAGCTTTCTGTTTCTAACCAATGTACGGGGGTTACCAGCCCCCGCTGGTGGGAGGAGGCGCCACGCAAAGCCACTGAGCGTCTAGCGCGCAAAGGTGGTGATGACAACCACCTGCCGTGTGGAAACTGTAGTGTTTCATTTCTTCCCTCATGTCCTGATATATCTGTGCATGTTATTACTGATTTTCAAGACTAACCTCTGTTCGTGTATGAAGTTACACCGTTGCTGTTTCTCATCTCTTGGGAAGCTAGGAAAGCGCTGGAAAACGGTATCACCTTTGCAGACAGCCGGCTCTTTGCAACAGCACGCTCAAGTGGAATTCCAGCTGGACCACATGCACTTGGCCTCCTACCCGGTGCAACATGTGCTTTGTGCTTCTGCAGAAGTCGGTCTGAAATTCCTATGTAGAGTCTAGCTTACACAGTTCAGAGAATAGCAGTTTCACTGCCAGCTTTTAATGGGTGAGCAATTTTAGTTTCGATGTTTGGGGTCAAACATCGGTTTTCATTGTCTCTTTTATGTAGTGGTTTCTATACATGAGTCATAGCCAAAAGCCTTTTTTGGGAACTGTTGGTTGAAGTAGCTGGTTTTTCACCCCTTGGCAACATCAAGATCAACGTGTAAATAAAACTGATAGCATATATTCATACCTGTTATACACTTGGGTGAAAAAAATACGAGCAGTGGAAAAATAGTGTAAGATGTATTATTAACCTAGCTATGAATTGTATGTTGTAGAAAATGCTGTTCACATGTTTAACAGGATTGAATTCAAAGCATGTAAAATGAGTAGTAGCTGTGTGTTGATATGAGAGGGATGCAGTGCCTTTCCCCATTAATTCCTGATGGAATTGTTACACTAGGTGAACATTTGTAATTTTTTCTAGTTGTAATGTGTATGTCTGGTAAATAGGTATTATATTTTGGCCTTACAATACTGTAACAAAGTTTGTCATTTTGAAATACCTAATGCCAAGTCCAAGTAACAGTGCATGCTTTGGAAATTTGGAAGATGGTTTCCTTTGGGAAGCAGATAATTTGCATTGAATTCTTTGATTGTTCATAAAGAGAAGTCGATCGAATGTTCTCAAAACCTGTTTACAGTACTTGGTAGGAGGGAGAGACCATTGCATAGCTGTTCAAGTGTTCCTAGTTAAGTGCTTTTAAACTGGAGAGGCTAACCTCAAAATATTTTTTTTAACTGCATTCTATAATAAATCGGCACAATATGCTCTTTACGGAAACGTTCCTTGTTGGTTGTCTTATTTCTAGGACTCATCTGTGAACCTTTTGAATTCCGCAGCCTCAAGAGGACACATTCCTTTGGTGGTTTAAACTTCGGCGTTCCTAGTTCTGCGCTGTGGCTCACAGAGCATTGACCATACCACACCAGTAGTGCACCACTCAGAAAAGGGGAAAACATTACAATGCAACTGAAATCAAAATTCTTTGGACAAGTAGATGACACTATGTTGAAAACCCTGTTCACCAGTACCTCCATTAAACAATAATTTATTTTTTCTTTGCAATTTTGGGGATCAGACCTGGGGCCTCATGCATGCTAAGCAAGCACTCTACATCCCCCAGCCCCTGATAATGTTTTCGATTGTTAATTTGAAGAGTTTTATTTTCTGCACTGAAGATACTAAGATGTAAACGCCAGTTATGGCCAAAAGATCTGTCTGTAAGTCTTCTGTTTGAAATTGCAGCAGCTTTTTTTCTGGAACTCTTACTTCATAACACCCCGGTATGTGTTTGATGTAATTTTTCAAATGACGTTAATCTTGATCACGATTAACACAATCTTGGAACTCTTTTTCTGGAACTCTTACTTCATAACAGCCCAGTATGTGTTTCTCTGAAAATTCGAATGCTGTTTTTTTCCCTTTTATGAAGCCCACCGTTCTGTCATTTTCTCAAAAGCACTTGTATATTTTAAAGCTATATAAGATCAAGTTTTAAGCATGTTAGAAAAATCCGTATCTTATTCTAGTTGGTAAGGTCTGATGATTGAGCAAATTCACTAACAAAATGACTAGGAATAGAAAGGAAATTCTTGCAAATAGAAATACAAGGTGGGGCTGTCACTTATCATCATTTTCAATGACTCAGAACCGGCTGGCAAGCAGATAGAGCAGTGTGCTAGTCCAGGGTTCTAGTTCATAAATAACCCTGGAAGAAATGTGTTATCACTTAACCAGACTTAAGTGGTTCCCTTACATAATTGGGGGTTGAGGGATTGGCGGTCACACTACCAATGAAAGTTACTCTGTAACTCAGATTTCCATCACTATAACAGAACATGTGAGAAAATCAATATAAAGGAAGAAAGGTGTATTTTGGCTCACGGTTTCAGAAGTTTTATTCTGTGATCAGCCAGCCCCATGGCTTCAGGCCTGGAACAAGGCAGAAAATTGTGGTGCAAGAAGGTGGTAGAGCAAAACAACCCACCTTACTGTGGACAAGCGGTGAACAGGGCTGGGGACCAGATATGCCCTCCGAAGACACACCTCCAGTGACTGAATTCTTCCAGCCAGGCCCTACCTCCTAGTTCCCACCCTCTTTCAAGAGTGCCCTCAGCTGGTGACATGTGAGATCCAAACTCCAACACCGACAGGCCCTAGAAGAGTAATCACGAGTGCACCAACATCCTTAATATGGGGGTTCTTTTTTGAGTACCTCTCTGGCAGGTGCGATTAGGAATTTTGAAACCAGTACGTAGTCCACTAGCTTATTGGTCACCAGGCTGCTGTGTGTGAAGGGCCCCAAATCAGAACATGCCCAAGACTCACAAATTGCTTTGTCTGAGAGGGGCTCAGAAAGATGCAAAATGATGAAATAAAACAGGCACAATTGCTCAGAACATACTCCTTGTCATTAACTGGATGTATCTCTCAACTAATTTTGGTAGAACGTTGCAGATCTTACAGCAAATAACTTGGGGACATCAGAGGAAAGAAATCCCCTCAAAGTATATGCTAAATCCAAGTTAGGGTGGGGAGCAATGAGAGGAGCCTGGCAATTCCTGGAGCTATTAATCCCTGGGCTATAAACATTGATTTGCAGTCAGCAAGCATTTAGGATTTTACATTTCCAGAATGGTGTGTGAATTAGTGCCCACAGGAGATTTGGATTCTCAGAGCTTTGATTTCAGGTGAGGTGTACAGAGCTCACTACAAAGTAAATAGATTTTATCAAGTACTAAATTGGAGAGGATTAAATGCTCTTCGTGGGGACGTTAGGACCGCAAATGGGTGGACAGCCGGAGTATGTCATACTTCAAAGTGTTGGCAGAACTCTGGAATGTTTGCCTCAATATGACAAGTGCGTACCCCGTAACATCCATCAGTCGGCCATTCGCATGGAAACTGCATAAATAATTTACATAAAATTACTCTGGAAGAAAGTCGTCTGTGAGCAACAAATATTCTTCCTTCCCCCGTCTCTGGCTCCCCGACTCTAAAGCGGGGCATGGAGGGAGTTTTTTTCAAGTTTGTCACCACTCTTGACAATCTTTAATACACATTCAAAATTTCTCACGCTGTGACTCTTGAAAGGTTATATGGCAGTTAGGTGGGTAGATTTTGTCATCACGTACCTGCTTTTCTTCAGTGTTCCTTTCCTGCCATTTGTGAAAGGTCATTTTAATCATGGCTAAGTTTGCAGAAGGCCTAGACAGTATTTTCAAGTCATCGATATGGTGCCCACGCCTAGCATTTCTTCCCCCTTTAAGACTCTGACTGGGCCTTTGGTGACCATTCTACACGGACAGTGAGTATCCTAGGGTGCCTGAGTCACTACTCCCAGCCCCCACTCTCCTTGATCAAAGGTTCACTGAGTTACATCCCTAGCCCTTTTTTATTTTTTATTTTGAGACAGATCTTTTTAAGTCACTAAACTGCCCACGCTGGGCTAGAACTTGCAATCCTCCTGCCCCAGCCTCCCAGAGTGCTGGGATTGATCACCAGTGTATGCCACCATGCCGGACTTCACAGCCTCCCGCCGACAACCTTTGGCCCTCCTCTGGCCAGCTTTCACACGCCGGCTGCCAGGCACTGTTGGCATTTCTTACTGCACTTTCTTTTTCCTGTACAACAGTACTCCTGTTCCCTCTGCCTAGAAAACTACCCCACTACGCCAGTCTAGCCCAGCTAACTCCCTGATCTGTGGCCCATGAGAACAGATCCAGGTTTGTCCTGCCCACATCTATCTGAATCATTAGCAGCTATCACTGTCCGGCCTGCAGTGCTCAGTAAATATTACTGAAATAATTAACCAACTCAATATTTGCCCTGCAAATCTTCATTATGAGTGTTTCTGCCCCTGAGAGTCCCTGCTAGCTACTCCTGCTGAGTCTCCCATCATGCGCCCTTCTTTCCTATTGTAGTATGTGTAATCTTTTCAGCATAATTGTAAATTGTTTCTTGTTAGAACATAAGTTGGGTGAAGCACAATTTCGGGCATCCAGCTGACAGCTCACAGTAGGGCATGGAGGGAGTTTCAGCATCCTGGATGGATGGTAGCATGGATGGATAGATGGATGGATGGATGATGGATAGACAGGTGGGTGGATGGATTGGTGGATGGGTGTGTGGGTGGATGGAAAGCTGGGTGAGTGGGTGGATTGATGGGGATTTGGGGGAGCAGAAGACTAAGCTGGTGCTGACAAAGAATAGAAAAGTAATGAGGCATGTTCCTGTTTATAGTCAGTAGATCCAAGCTCAGTACTTTAATACAACAAATTGTCAGGCTGCTGGAGCAACAAGAAATGAAAGTCATAGAAAGAAATATGATTATGTTGGGGTAGAGAGTAGTCAGAAAAAGAAAACAATCTTGTTTTATAATTTTTCTTCTCTAAACAGGGTGAGTGGCTAGAGGGTGAATGACTGGAAAGGGGCATGAAACAACTTCCCCCAGTGATGGAAATGTTCTGTGCCTTGATCGATCAACACAGTAGTAGTAGTAGTAGTAGTAGTAGTAGTAGTAGTAGTAGTAGTAACAACATAGTAGTAATAATACAGCTGTATACATGTGTCCGTTCATCAAAATGTCTACACAAAATAGATTTATTTTGTTGTATCTCAAAGTCAATTTGTTTCTAAAATCAGGATGAGAGAAATTTTTAAATCTTGGATAATGGGAAAAAGTTGGACAAAGGACTTAGTTCTCATCTTATCTTCTTTAAAATAGGCCAAATACACAATGCTTTGGTAACATTCTTAAAACATAGTATTATACAGCAGGACAAAGCAACATCTCAAATTAGAATGTGATTATTTGAAATAATGTTTTTTGAGGGAATACTGATAGGTTTATGACAATCCTTTTTTTTCTGCACTCAGGCCTTTTACATGCTAGGCAAGGGCTCTACCAGTGAGCTATACTCTGAGCCCAGTGATTTATTAAATTTAAAAAGCAATTGGATCATATTTACTTCCTTAAAGTGTAACATATGACTTATTTCCTATTATATCCAGAACCAAATACTTTGCTTTTTTGAGAACACATGCATATTCACATAAAACACTAAAAGAAGCATGGACGATGATTTGTACGTCTTGGCCTTGAGCTTTTGAATACTAGAAACTACTGAATATCTTCTTGGGAAAGGAACTACACCAGAGACAGATGTCACCAGACACCAAGGGCACAAGATGACTCCTTTGGCCGAAGTTGCTCGTACCACTTAGACTGGGGGGTCCAAAGGGGCAGGGTGGGGTTAGCCAATGATGGAAATCATGAATTACCAAAAGTTCAGAGTACTTTCTGGAAATAAACCTTCCTGCCAGGGAACAAGTTGTTGGAATCTTGACTGGAACACATTATCCAGGTGCTTCTAGGGTAATAGTTCTCAGGGAGATAGAGGCAAACATGACCCACAGGCCGTAGAACCTCAGGTGTTGAAGACTTCCCACTCCTCTGACCAATGCTAAGATGGCTGCCACAGAGCAACGAGTCTTTTGAAGCA
This sequence comes from Hystrix cristata, assembly GCA_004026905.1. Lineage (NCBI taxonomy): Eukaryota > Metazoa > Chordata > Mammalia > Rodentia > Hystricidae > Hystrix > Hystrix cristata. Next base: position 46,262 of record PVJO010002551.1, read on the forward strand.
ACACTTTGGTTGAGCTGAGAGTGGCCACACGAGGCCCTACAGACAGATCCATAGTGAAGGGCTGTGCTCCCGGATCAGGAGGGCCCTCCATTCTGGAATGTGGCAAGGACAAACCCAAGGGACACACCTGTCCCTAGGCTCAGCTCCGGTCAGTTTGAATCCCAAGTAAATAATCTAATGATTCATAACAAGGTCCTAAAACAAGTCAAAACCATCCAAAAGCCAGTAGGAGAAAAGAAATCATAAAGAGCAGAGTGGAAATAAATTCAAACTAAAAAGAAAAAAAGTTCAGTGAATCAAAGAATTGACTCTCTGAAAAGATAAAGGAGATAGATGAACATTTAGCCAAGTTTACAATTAGAGACAGGTCAAAATAAATAAAAGAAGAGATGAAAGAGGCTAAATCACAGCAGATACCACTGAAATCCAGCATATTGGAAATTCTTTTGAACACCTGTATTCCAATAAATGCAACAATAGAAAATGTATGTATAATTATGCAACAGAATTTATTAGGTAGGCTCACTGGATCAGAAGCAGGAGAGTGTGCAATGACTGCCCAAGGCATCAGAGGCCCGAGAATCCTCAATGGTCGTCGGCAGCATCAGAAGCCGGAGAATCCACAATGGCCACCTGTGTGCTGCAAAGCGGGAGGTTCCAGTAGCTGCTCAGCCCAAGAAGATGGAAGCCACAGAACCAGAAGGATCAAAAATGCAGCCCAAGTCTGGTCAATGACCCGGAAACTCACAGTCAAGTCACCCTTGGAAGGTAGAAGAATCTGGAGGCCAATTTCCAAAAGTGATGGTGAGAACTGGAGCTTCTCAGAAACAGGCACACTTCCTTCTTTCCCTTTTTATTCCATCCAGGCTACAAGCCTATTTGTTGGCACCACCCAACTCCAGGGTAGGTCTTTCCCCCTCAATTTGCTAGTCTACCTGTCAATCATCCATAGACTTGCCCAGAATTGTGCTTTACTAATCTGTTAGATGTTTTTTAATCCATTCAAGTTGACTTACTGTGATTAATGGTCACACATGCTACATCACCAATGGACAGGACACCTCAGGGAGATCATGGTCCTCTGCTTCCCTTGCCTGGTTCTGCCAGCCCAGAGAGAGCTGGAATCCAGGAAGCGATCATGGACTGAGACAGGGTGAGCTTCATTCTCACACCGGCCCAGAGCAGCAATGCCCCACCTGTCTGTAGTGAGCTTCTGTGCTGAGGTGGGAGGTGAGGAAGCAGGGACTGGCACGGGCTGAGGTGACTTGGAGGGTGAGCTGGCAGGGGAGGCTACACAGAGAAGGATCATTTTTCCAGGTCTGAAAGAAAGGAGGAAGAGACCCTCCAGTAACACTTCAGGAAGAGGGAAACAAAGAAATGTCAGGGGGCAGGTGTGTGGCTGGCCTGTCTGGGCACAGTGATGAGGCCGCAAGGCTGGAGAGGGTGAAGGAGGGGAGGGCAGAAGGTAAGGCTGAGAGGTGACAGGCCAGGTACACAGGGCATGTGGAAGACGGTGAAGGCGCTCAGTAGGTACACGGTCCTGGTCTGAGAATTCATTTCTTCATCACCAGAGCATTCCCTGGGCTCAGCAGGAGGCCTACCCATGCTGGGCCCCCAGGTTGGAGGGGACAGGAATGATGTCGTGAGTTTGGGCTTGGGGCTTGTGGTGGGCAGAATGTCAAGAGGACTCCCAAGACTCCCACCTTTCACGCCGAGGCAGCCAGGCCCTGTGTACCCCTTGCCCTTTGGGACTGGACAGGATCTTCCATTGCAATACAATAGCGCTCCTGGATTTATGTGCCTTTGTATGACAAATTGGATTTTCAGATCTAATTAAGAACAAGAAGGAAGATTATCCTGGGTGGGCCTGGCCTGATCAGACACAACCTTAAAGGTGACCAGAACCAGCAGCAGGTGCTCCCTGCTGGCTGAAAGAAGCAAGCCACCACAAGGGCCGTGGAGGAGCCATGCCACAAGTGCCTGGGGGCAGCCTCTAGGAGCTAAGAATGGTCTAGCCAGCAGCCAGCAAGAAAAAGGGACACCTCGGTCCTACCACCATGAGGAGATGAATTCTGCTAATGATGACATGATTCTGAAAGAGGACCTCGAACCTCAGATGAGCCCACAGCTCTGGCTGACACCTGGATTTCAGTCTGATGAGACTCAAGGGAAGGAACCAGCCAATCCATACCTGAACTTTTGACCCACAGAAACTATGAAATGATAAATCTGTATTGGCCTTTTCATGGTTATTAGTTATGCAGCAACAGAAAGCTAAGACAGAAGGTTGTCCTCAAAGGGCGGCACAGCCTCTCAACCAGGCCATAGTCACCAGGCACGAGGCAAACCCAAGGCCCACACTTGGCTGTGTGCTCCTGGGAGCCCTGAGGCTTCAGTACTAATGAATGACTCTGTCTCTCCTCAAATGGTCCCTATACTTTAGGCTTCAGGCTGATTTCTTGTCTGCTTTTTAATGAATGCATGTATGAATATTTTTTAGTAAGTTCCCTCCTGAGCAATTTTCCAAAAGATAGAGCTAGGAAGTGAGATGAATTTTTTTAAGAGCAGGATATTCTTGATATAAATCATTGTTATAAAATACGAAAAATAAGGTTTTGGTCTATATACACAATGGTATTTTATTCAGCCATAAAGAAGAGTGAACTCAAGTCATTTGTAGGAAAATGGATCTTGAGACCATAATGTAAAGCAAAATCAATCAGACACAGAATATCACATGCTTTCTCTTATATGAGAGATCCAATTATAAATTAATCAAGGAGTAACATAAAAGCATTTTAGAGTAGGAGAATGGAATCAGGGAAAGGGAGGGGAGAGGTTGAGGAAGAAGGGGAATAAAAATGTATATATCTCCCTCTGGGCCCAGTCCTAACCCTCCATCTGGCCCTCTTTCTGCTGTGTCCTCGTGAACGCTGGGAGACAGGAGGGCTGGTGGCCTGCAATGCGGAGAAGCTCTGAGAATGAAAGTTCAACTGACCGGCTTCCTTCCCCTGCAGATTGCAGATGATTCTGTGTGCTGCTGCCATGGTGAAGATGTTCCTCCCCTCTCGGTAAGAAGTGAGAGATTTCTGTGTTCTCATGAGCCTCTTTCACAGCCTTTGGATTGTGTCAAATGTAACCAGCAGCCACATTTTGGAAAATGCTGAGTGAATTGCACAAGGTATCTTTGAAACTCACATAAACTAAAAAGACTTCTCTCTCCTGGAGGTTCTTTCTTGGGTCTTCTGGGATCTTCTGTATGCACAATTTGTGCTTGGAAAAAAGGCATCTACAAAATCAAACACCAACTTCCCTGATGGTTCCAGGCACTTGGCTACACCTTTCATGGAACTTCATGTCTCATTTAATCTGCACAACGACTCTGTAAGACAGGTACATTTGTGGAAAGCAAGGCACAGTGTAACTTTCTCAATATCTCACAGCCAGAAATAGTTGAGATAAAATTTCACCCTGCATTGGTCTCATGCCAGAGGTGTTACTGGTTGGTTGTTTTAAACTACTAAGTTTTGGGGTGACTTGCTATCTCAGTAGATAATAAAAGCACCAATCAACTCTCTCAGCTAACTTTGTGCCATTAGTGAAGCATGAGCACTCTAGACTACAGTGATGCAGTAAAGAGAACAACCGCATGTGTGGTAACACTTGGGTGGATAAGAGGTGAGATACAGTGAATGTTTACAATTTTTTTAAAAACTTATTACAATAAAAACACATTGTGATTAATCCCCTTCAATGTACTCTGGCTCACTTCAAACACACTTAGCCCTTTGTTCTCGCCACTTTCTGAAGCAGTTCTGGAATCCTCTTTCAAGTCTTTAGTTGCTTTGTTGTACCTCAGTGTCCTGAATTGATTCAGAATTTTTCCCTCTAGTAGTCATACTGACTATGAGAACGAGTCAGAAATCACACAGTGCCAGATCCAGCGTGCAGAATGGACAAGGACATGCCTTAAGGTTTTTACGAGCCTGCCTTTCCACTGGATGGCACTTGGAAGCAGCTTTCACCATAACTTCCATCACACCTTGTAAAGACACCCATGAAAGAGGACTTCCAGACCTGCTCCAGAAAGAGGAAGAATAGTGGGATAAGTGTGTTCAAATCAAGAGGAAGTATTTTGAGGTGAATCAATGGCAATGCATCTTTTACTGGAATATATTTTTTATTTAAACATTTTGATCACCCCCATATACTTGCATAGCAATAAAAAAGAACAACAAGGATTTTTTTCCAATCCACTGAGTGATATCCCCGTCCCTATTTACTTACCTATTTATTGATTTATTTGAGACAGAATCTTGCTACATTACTTGTTGTACTTCACTTTTTGTACTTTACATTCTCGTCTATGGATCTATTTATAAAGTTTTCCAAAGACTGCTTCCACACTTTTTGCTTCCCTCCTAATTTTTAGAAAACTTGTCTCTTTCATAATGCTTGATTATCCTCTAGTCCTTCAAGAGAGAATGACCGCACAGATGTTTTTCCAGAAATGCCAAGGACATGAGTTAAACAGCTAAGCAAACCAGAACTTGAGATAATGGGTGAAGCTCTTCGTGTGTCTCAGAAGAAAAGAGGTTGTAATTCCAAGTGGTGCTGTCATTATGCAGCGTTTGTTCCGAAAGCCAGAGGAGGCAGACACACACCACAGGGGACAAGTCCCTGGGCCGCTCGCTGCTCGCCTTGCGGAGGATGCAGTGAAGTTTTAAGACAAAGGTCTTTCGGTCAGCTGAAAGCGACCGCTCAGGGTGTCATCCTCTTTCCTCCTTGACTCAGATCCTACCTGCAGGGGAACCACTGGACACCCATGCCTCGGCTCTCGTTACGTCCCTAAGAAGGGCATCTGAGGCATTGCAGGTGTGCGGCTGTTTCTGTCACCTTAGAGATGTGCAGTTTCTTTCAGGAAGTCCTGATATCCCTCTTGCACCCAGGCCCTCGTTTGCTTCATGTATTCCACCCAGCACATCATTTCCCTCTCCGCTTAGTCTGTTTTGTGTTGCTATAACAGAATACCTGCTACTGAGAAGTTTATAAAGAACAGAGATGTATTTCTTATGGGTCTTGCTTGGGGTGGGGAGTTCTGGAGGCTGGAAGCTCTGGGGGTTAGAGAGTCCAAAGGGGCCCACATCGTGTCTAGCGAAGGGGACTCATGCTGCCTCATAATACAGCAAAAGTTATCAAACGGCAAAAAGTGTTGAACTCACTTTTGTAACAAACTCTTACAAGGTGTGACTGGAAAGTAGGGTGAATGTATAATCTTTTTAAAATGTATTACAGTAAAAGACACAGTACCATTAATTTCCCTCAAAATATTCCCCCTTTCTTTGAACACACTACCCCATTGTTCTTGCCACTTTATGAAGCAGTTCTGGGAGTCCTTTTCATGTCTTTTGTTGTGCTGAAATGTCCTGAATCAATTCAAAATGTTTACCTTTCGTGATTATCTTGACTTTGGGGACGAGCCAGAAGCCACACAGTGCCAGATCTGGTGAATAAGGTGCATAAGAACACGCTGCTATGTTTTCACAGGCTTACCTTTCATTTAAATGGCACTAGGAAACAGCTGAATATTCTTTTATCAAACCTTGTAGAGGCATTTATGGAAAAGGACTTCCAGAGCCGCTTCAGAAAGTGGCAAGAATGATGGGATAAGCATGTTCGAAGTGAAGGGGAATATTTTAAGGAGGTTAGTGGCAATGTGTCTTTCACTGTAATTTTTTAAAATTTAAACATCTGTGTATATCTTGATCACCTCTTACAGATGATAACCTTATTCCACTCATGAGGGCAGAGGCTTCATGATCTGTCACTCCTTAATGGTCCCACCTCTCAACTGTGCTGCCCTGCTAATAGAATGTCCAGCTCATGGTTTTTGGGGGACACAGTCACAGCACAGTTCTTTCTACGTTTCCCGGGCTCGGCCATGAGTATCCTCATCCACTCAGTGACTCAAGATCAGGACGTGAAGGTGTCCTGTTCTGTCCTCCACTTCAAATACTGCTCAAGTCCTAATCACCTTCTCTTCTGTCTTTAGGACAAACCCGCTCCGCTCCATCCCCAGAGCTGCTTTCTCAGCTTTCTCAACTAGCCATTTCTCTCTCAATCATAAGCAAAGCCTCCCCCACCCTTTCTCCACACTCCAGTAAGAGCGACTTTTCTGAAGTCAAGCCTTCTAGTGTATGTCTGATCACTTTCAACTCACTCTCCTAATGTGCACCACCTACCATGCAAATTCCTTCTCACCTACTGAGACCGCATACAGGGTCATCTGCACTTCCCTGAAATGAAAGCACCCTGCTTCCTCCACTTCCAGGTCTCATGTGATGCTTTCCTCTGACTTCCCAGCTTCTAGTCATTCTCTGAGCCCTTCTCAAGCCTCCTGCCTTTGAGAAGCCTGGCCTGACACCCGCCAGTCCCTTCTCCTTGTCGCTTCTCTAGGCTGCTGTGAATTCCTGACGTGCTGAACTACACTGCAGATGACTTCCCTGCCCTTCTCTCCAATCCCTTTAGCAATACGTTCGACCTGTTTGTCTCTAATTTCTCAGCACCCAGCAGAATGCTTGGAATGAGTCACTCAATGAACAATTGTTGGATGAATTGCTTCCACTCCATTCTCTTCCCTTTAATTCTTCATGGAAACAGAGCTTCCCAAACATCACTGAACAGTGCTGGGTCTGTGTGGGTGGCAGACCAAAGGAAAGCAGGTGATGTCAGTAAATACTTCACAGGGGTTCTTGTCTTACGGAAAACAATGTGTCCAAACATGGAAACTTGAGCCTGACCTTCAGAAGGTGGTGAGGGTGGGCAGGTTCTCACCCTCTGTTCCCCCAGCTGTGTTCGCATTGTCATCTGGCCAACCTACAGTCAGTGAGGTTAAGCTGAAGCACAAAATCACTGCGCTATGAGAACACATTTCAAACTGATGAGAAGTCTGGAAATGCAGCACTTTTTGGAAGGTTGTTCCCTTGGAGTCTGTAGGGCCCAGTGTGAAGAGGTGGGACCCAGGGGACATTCATGAGTTACTGGGCTACAGTATGGAACCACCATGCCACATAATTCTGAATGCACAATAGCAATTCATTCCCGAGGAATTCCAGTAGGGACCAGAGAACAAAAGAATGCTCTAATGTAGAGCATTTAATACACAAGCGCTCCTACAATCACCTGACAGAATCTATATATGGAAATCATTTCTAAACAATGTTCTACTAGAAAAGGCTTTTTAAAGAGTCTTTTGTTTCACTGTGCCATTCAAGCATTTCCGTGTACTTAGAATATTCCAGCAACTTGCAGTTAGAAATGCTGTGTGTCCCAGGGGTTGGGGGTAACTGTAGAAGACACCCCAAACCTAGTCCTTTTCCAGGATCTGGTCTAACCTCTCTTGGACCACAGCAACGAGCAAGGGAATTTGTAGTTCTTTTATCTTGCATAATTTCAGATGAGGATCACAAATAGACAAACCTGCGTGGATTCCTCAGGACACGTTGACCAAGCAAGCACAGGTAGACAAGCATCTGAGCTAGGAGAGATGAAGGTGAGGATCAGAGGATGTCTGTTTACAACTCTGATGTCTACTGGTCCTGCTCAGGTCCCTAAGACCTGGGTGAGACGGTATCGAATCCCATTCCATAACTTGGGGGATGCCCCAAGCCAGGTGTCTGCCTGCATATTCCTGCCTTACACACCCCTCGCCTGTCTTTGCCTGCCTTTCGGCCCATACCACAAAGTATTGCTCTGTCACACGTTTCCATAAGAAATAAGAAGAACAGAAAGAAAGTGTTTGTTTTGTTGTTCAGTTCACATACATTCAATCCCCCCTAATGTGTACAGTTCAATTTTTTTTTTGTACTCTGTACTCACAGGTATATGCAACCATCACCACAGCCAATTTTAGAACATTTTCGTCATCTTGAAAAGAAATTCTGAACACTACCATCCAGATTAGCTGTTACCTCCCCGACTCCCAGCTCCTACCTCACTTGACCCATTTAGCTCTAAGCCACCAATAATCTACTTTCTATTTCCATAAGTTTATTTATTGTGGACTTGCATATGAATAGAATCATTTAAGAAGGATGTTTGTGATTGGCTTCTTTCAATTAGCATAATGAGGATCATCCACACTGTATCCTGAGTTAATACATCATTTGCCTTTCATGACTGAATAATATTCTATTATTTTGTTTGTTGACTCACCAGTTAAAGGACATCTGGGTTGTTTCCACTTTTTGACTATTATGAATAATGTTGCTATGAACATCTGTGTACAAGTATGTGTGAATATAGATTTTCATTTCTATTGGGGTATTTACCTAAAAGTGGCATTGCTTGGCTATATGGTAGATCTACATTTAATCATGTGAAGAATTACCCAAATGTTTTCCAAAGTAGCTACACCATTTTACATTCCCATCAGCAGTGTGTGAGAGTTCTTATTTCTGCACATCCTCACTAACACTTGTTGTGATCTGATTGTTTTCTTCTGGCCATCCTAGTGAGTGTGAAGTAGCATCTCATTGTGGTTTGTATTTGCAACTTGGTGACTAATGATGTCAAGTATTTTCTTGTGCTTCTTGGCCATTTGCTTTGGTTTGAGAGGAAGAGTCTTGTCTTGCAGAATATTCTACCATCTTACCCTCCTTCTCCTTCTTCCCACCCTTCACCACCTAAACCCTTCAAACACAGCCCCGGGGCAAATCTCTTGTCCTTCACAAAACAAATAAGCTCCCCCTTCCATGGTGAGATTTACATAGAAAGTTGAGCTCCAGAGCCATGCTTCTTAGGGGAAACTGTTCTGGCGTAATGAGTGTTGTGACCTCTGATCATGTGTCTTTACCACCGCTGGCTGAATTCCAGACTCAGGGCAGTGCCCTGAGTATCCCTTTGCATTTCAGACGTGTCAGTGGGAAACAATGGGCAGTAGACCCTCAATGCACTCTTGCTGACTGAAGGAGAGGCCCACAGGCCAACTCCTCAGGTCAAGCCTGTTAGAGTTAGGTGAGTGAGTGCATAGAGTTCAGGATAAACTGTCCCAATTGTAGCACAAGGTAAGTTCCTTCCAGGAAGGCTTGAGAGAGAATTGCTAGGAATGAGAACAAGAACTTCAAGATAAGCCCACACTTTAAAAGACGAGACATTTCGTGAGCTGAGAAAGTCACTTTTTCCTTGGGCTTTGGTCTTTATTCCTGGTAGGTGCCAAGAAGTGAGAAGCTAGCAACAAGAGTGATTTTGACAAATGGGCAAACTGTCAACTGTTCAATGTATTCACTCATTCATTTGTTCTGTGGACAGTTGTTGAGTCTGGGTTAGGTGTGCAACAAGTGCTGAGTGCTAGGGAGATAGTTTAATTAAAATCTTTAAAATCCAGCCGGGATTGACTGCCAGAGGAGCCAACAGGAAGGATTCAGTCATTCTTCCCTAGAGGACTGAAGAAAGCCCCACTAACAAGGTGATTCTTGACGAAGAGGAAGGTTTCTGCCACACAGACCAAAGAAGGGAAAGAAAAAATTTACAGAGAGTTGGCATAATATCAAAAGAATATAGAAATGGAGTTTATATCTCCTCTGACCTCAATTTCCTGGCATTTGTAGTCCTACTCTACTAAGGTATGGAACTTACAAGTCCACACCCATTGGCTGGTGTTAACATCAAGTTAACCCAGTTTGAGATCTAATAGTTCCCAGGACTTACAGACATCTGGGATTATTACAGAGCACTGTTTCTGGAGTCCAGAGTCTACCTGAGGTGTTCCTTGACTGGAGATTGGCAGATGCCATCTTTAACCTGCAGAAACCCTTGACCATCCGACTGGAGAGTGGGGCCTGTTGGGGATAAGACCATGGTTTGGCAATGTAAAAGTTATGCAAATAGCTGTTGTACTGTATTGGTTAGAGAATAATGATAAGAAAAGAGTCTGCACATGTTGAATTCAGATGCATTTTTCTTGACTATTTTTGGTGTAGAGCTGGTTCACTCAATGCAGTTGATTCAGTCACTGTTCTCTTTGTATGTGCTTCTCTAGTAGTACTAAAATAGTCTCTGCTGGGCCCAGTGACAGAGATCTCCGCTCTTCTCCATGATTCCGCTGAAAAGGAAGAAGACCTCAGTAGAATTTTAGTATATGTGCTGCCGAAGCGAGCACAGAAGACCTCAGCAGAGACTATTGGCCCTTCCATACCAGGGAGGCAGCCCGTGTTGCAGAAAAGTGACATAATAATTCACTAAAATAATTTAAAATAATTTAAATATTTAAAATAATCCAGACAAGTACCCATGGGTAACAAGTCTCCACGCCTCTTTGTCCAAGGGCTGAATGCACCAGTATGCTTCAGTCCATCCTTAGAGATTAGCACCTCCCTCTTGATGGGTGCCTATGACACCCTAGTTGGCCTTCAGCTCACTACCTACATCCTCACGGAGGCCAGGGGTGTTCCTAGGGTACACCAATACTTACTACTACTGAGGAAATAACTACAGTAAAAGTCACCACTCAGGGAGCTGTTCAAAACAGGAAACCTGTTCAGTAGCAAAAGAAGATTGGGAGGGAATCAATCAGATAATTTTTGTCTCAGATGTATTCAGTTGAAGAAGTTGTCCCTAAATATTTGTGTGTAGTAAAAGGAAGAATCATGTTAATCAAGACATCATTTTAATAATCAGGAAACTGTTCTGATATGTAGTAAAAGGGACTTGACGGCATTATTTCCCAAACATAAATTTGGCCAAATATGGGTCCAACATATTTCAGTGAATTCTCTCATGGTCTTCTATTTTGCTTTACATCTGATCCAGGGGGACTTAATGTTTTGGGTATACATGCCAAGCAGTAACATGAGATAGAAGTTGGCTTCATTGTGGTTAACCTGAGCATGTTGGAAACCAAGCACAGGCTGCATGTTCTTAGATTCAGCCCGTGAATCACAGCGAATGGTGGAACTGGGCTACACAGTGCATTCTGATTTAGGCAGCACAGCTGGGGCGTGGTGGTCACTAACAATCTCCAAAGAGCCAATAGCTTATTGATGTGTAATCTTTGCGATCCCAGAACTCCTACTTTACTCTCCAGAGCATGGCTACAATACCTTGTAACCAAGTTGCTGAGAAATAATGAAGGAATTTCTGACATATGAGGGTGAGCCTGCCAAGCCCCACCAAATGACCTGGAAGAGAAAAAGTTTTATTATAAAAGCAATAGATTGTAATGTGTATGAAAGACAATCTACTAAAGAGATTGCAAAAAAAGGACAAATGTATCACCTTTTTCCATAGAAATACAGATACAATCTAAGGCATATATGCTAACTGCCTTCATCTAAAGGACAAATGAAATTTATTTTTACTTTCAGCAGGAGGCTTCAACTTGGTGCCACACTACTAGGCTAACTCCCACAGAGACCGGGAGACAGGGAACCATCCATCTTGATGTTCACATTGCAAAGAGAAGTCTCTGAGGCCTCCGAGAAAGACAATCTGGGAAGTGAAAGTGGGAAGGAAGGACATGTATAGATTTTAAATTGATTTACATACTTCCTGAAGAAAGAAAGGATTCTAAAAGAAATACTCTGTTAAACTGTATTACGTTTGACCTGCAGCTGCCTCTATATATTTTTTAAATTTATTCTAAAAATATCTCCATACATAACATCTTAGTTATGTTACTTTGTTATGTTACTCTCTCATTGCTGAGACAAAATACCCAACACCCACAAGTTAAAGGAATAAAGGTTTATTTTGACTCAGAGTTTGTAGAGGTTTCAGTCCATAGTTGGCTGACTCCGAGGCAGAGCAGCATGACAGTGGAGCATCACAAAGGAGAAACAGCCCATGGCAGAGCAGGCAGGAGGCAGGAGGGAGCAAGCAGCAAGCAGCAAGCCTGCCTTCTTCCTCTCCTTTTGTGTTCCGTCCAGGCTACAAACCTATTGATTGGTGCCACCCATACCCAGGGTGGGGCTTACATTATCCACACCCAGAACTATTCTAAATCAATTTAGTTATCACATACCCTTAATCCCGGTATCATACACCCTAAATCAGTATCACACATCCACTATTCAGCAACCTCCTAAAAGCCCCGCCTATGACACTATGTGTCTTTGAGGGGACATCTAGACACAAGCCATAACACATAATGAACTGTAACCTAACTCAATATGTAAATCGACTGTAACCTACTCTGCCTGTTAGCAGCTGAGTCTCAGCCAATAACAGGCAGCCAACTATTTGAACCAGGTTCAACAAGGCAAAGCCAAGCTTTAACCAGTTCAGCTGTCTTTGTACCTCCCTTCTGCATTCTGTATACCACTTATTTTTTTCTGACTATAAATGTTATCCAGCCGCCTGAAAGCCCTAGGGCCACTCAATCAATTCTGGTTCTGGGGAGTGCCTTATTTGGAGCCACTCTTTGCTCAATTCAGTTTTATTTTTTTACAACACTAAGAAAAAGAAGAAAGAATAATCTCCTTTCCTTTTGACACCAGATAAAAATCTTATTTCTTTTATTTTTATGTACTCCGTTAAATTAAACCTCTTGAGTTGGGAATTTATTCAGCCATTATAGGTGCTACCCAGAAAAGGACAAAGTCCTGGGACAAGTTTCTGCGGCTACCAGTAGCAAAACTAGGTAGCTTTCAGCAAAATGCCCACTAGCCCTAGAGCTAAGAGTATTTTTAGAACAAAATTGTGGGGAAGAAAGCATAAGTTGTTTAGGATAAGAAGACAGTCTATAAGAGTAGTAATTGTTGTTTCTGGATTGTTCGAAGTTAACAATTCTGAAAAATTATATGCAAGTAGGACACAGTCGTCCATGTGGTTGGCTATGATGGGATTTAATTCAAGGTTTTAACATACATCTAGGAATATGAAACAGACTTGTATTACTTTCTCCCATAGTTATTAAATTATTAACTTTCCTTCATTTTTTTTCTTCCTTCCATCCTCTGGCCTTTGTAATTAAGTTTAGGATATCTCAGAATTTTTTTTTATTATCCTTTGTGTTGTCTGGGAAATAAAGAAGTAGTGGAGGATCCACTGAGGGAGGCCCTGTGAAGGGTGATTCCCCAGCTCGGTGCTGAAGAGTTTCTGTGGCCCTTGTGCATGGGCCTCTTCTTCCTGCCCACTGACTCCTCCATTTTCTGAGCTCCTGCAGTCCTGGACCCCCTGTGTCATGAGCTTTCACAAGTGTAGAGAACAAAAATAATCTTCTTTTCTACTCATTTTAGGTTTTTCAAGTAGGGCTGTGTAAATTAGACAGGACAAAGACAGATTCACAAGAGAAAAACAAACAAGTGTATTATTATGTGTATCATCCATGTACACATGAGAACAAATCAGTAACCCAACACTGTGGCTAGAACATGAGCTTAAATACTACCATCTCAAGCTAAGACAAAGGAAAGGAGGCTCAGAAAGTCTAGGTAGGAGAGGCGAGTTATGAAAAGGTAAGTGGGAAGAGTATGGTAAACAAGAACTTTCAATAAAGTTTGTTATACAGATTCAAGTGTGTGCCTTCTCAGTTGATAAATTAAGATTTCTTTCCATCCTGCGAAAAAGAAACAGTTCTACAATCCTTTCAAAGAAGAAATCTTTATTCCCTATGTTGAAGAGCTTTTCCTGCATCTACTTATTCTCAATGGTCTTTAAGGCAAAATAATCCATGTGCCAAAGAGGCGTATTTCCCTCAGAGACAATCACCCAGACCCAGAAACCCACAGTTCCTTGCCTCATCGCTACCCCATCTTTCCCTCTGAAACCTACCATATGCTGCAATGGAACCCAACCTTGGAAACACACAAGGTTTTATTTTTGACCCTTAAATTCAGAAGACTGAGTCCCGACTATGGCAAATGGAAGGGGAAAAAAATTCAAGCTTCAAGGCAAGTTCCTACATATCTCCTTAGATCTGAGATTAGAAAACAGCTGGTTCTCTAATAGAGGCACAGGAATATACAAATAGTTTGAGAAGGCGTCATCGGGTCCTGGGAAATGAAATAAAAATCCAGATAGCTGGGACCCAGCCCAGACTAATTAAAACATAACTACTGGGCAGTTTTTAATGTTCCCTCATATTCTGAAATGTAGCCAAAGTCAAAACTGCCTTTAGGAGGCAGAATGTGGAGGGATGTTTTGTATGTTACTAGGGAGTCTTTGAGCGAAGGAAAGCCTTTGAAACTTTGTATGGGAGACGAATAGGAAGGTTTCAGATTTCGAAAAGTTCTCTGATAGCCAAAATGGACAGAAGAGGAACAAAGAAGAGAGACCAGTTAGGAGACTGTCAGATGTATCGGTCAGTTTCCTGTTACTACAAAGAATACCTGTGATAATTTATACACAGAAAGATTTCTTTTGGCTCATCATTTTGGAGGTTGCAGTTCATGCGTGCTTGACTGTCACTTTTGGGTCTGTGGAAAAGCAGCACAATACAGCAGGAGCATGTGGACAGAAAAAACTGTTGACCTCATGGCTAGGAAGTGAGAGACAGTGAGGAGAGGCTCTCACTATTCCCTTTGAAAACATATCCCCAGCAGCCTGAAGACCTCACTCTGCACCCTGCCTCTTAAATCCACAGACTTGGAATACTCCCATGGATTGGGACCGTGCCTTTAACACTTGTGCCCTTTGGAAGACACTTTTCCAAACCACAGAATTTTGTCCCCAACCCCATAAACCCCCAGATTTATGTCTATCTCATAATGCAAAGTACACCCAATTCATCCCCAAAAATCTCCAAAATCTTAAGTGGTATAGCATTGTTTGAAAGCCTAAGCCTACAGTCTTCTCTGAGACACAAGACAAACTCATCTGTGAGCCCCTGTGAAAATAAAAAAGGAAGTTACATACTTCCAAACTACAATGGTAGAACAGGCAGAGGGTAAATATTCCTATTCCCAAAAGAAGAAACAGGGAAACGACAAGGAGGGCTCAGACCAAAATAAGATGGGAACCCCGCAGGTAAATCATTAAATCATAAGTCTCTATGTGCAGCATGCTGGGCATACTGAGATGGGCCATGGGCTCCAAGAGCTTGGGCAGCTCCACCCCCGCGGCCTTGCTGGTTGCGGCCCACATGACCACTCTCTTGGGCTGGCTCTGCTCACTAGCTGTAGCTTCTCTTGGTGAGTGTTGTTCATGCTAGTTCCTCTAGCTTTCTGGAGTCTCCACGGAAGCTTTGGCTTCACTCTCACAGCTCCACACATTGCCACCAAGTGCTGCGTGCATGGCCCCCCAGGCTTTCCTTTGGGATCTCACCAGAGGCCTTCATAACCCCTTAATTCTTGCATTACACAGCCTGAAACCCGATATCACACGGAGGATGCCTAGGACTATTGCCAGCACAAGCTGTACCTGGACCCGCTTGAACCACAGCTGCAGCGACCTCAGAGGTATCTTGCTGGCTTAGGAAGTCTGGGGAGAGAAGGGTGCCCTGGGGCTCCTTACTCTAATGACTCTGCCCTGGAAGTCTATGAAACAAATCTGCAATTCCATATCTCCGAACCTGTGATGGCTGTGGCCCTGCCAATCTCTGACATGCCCCCTAGTTGTTCCAGTGCAAAACACTTAGTTTCTTTTTAATGGTGCTAATCTCTTAGCAACTGTAGCCTTATTGGCAGCATGTTTACAAGCACTGCTTTTCGGAACAGACTATAGATTTTTTAAATCTTTCTGCTTTACTCCTTTTTACTCCTGATCCTTATTGTAAATCTGGCTGAATGCATCCAGTAACACCCACGCTGCGGCCTGAATGCTTTGCTGCCTTGAAACTCCCTCTGCCAGATAAACTAGTCTGTCACCTTGGAGGTCAGACCCCTCACTCAGTACCAGAGAGTGGAGAAAATGCTCTCAAATTTTTGCCACAGTGTGCCACGCGTAGCCTTTAGCAAACTGCCTGCAGAGTCTTCATTTCCACCAGAGGTGCTTACCCCTCAGTGCAGCCTTTACTGTCCACTTCCTGGAGCGTCCTGTTGCCTGACCCCTCACCAGAATTCCTATTTTTCTCTCTTTATAGCATTCTGGGCTTTCTCTAGCCCACTCCTCCAAATTCTTCCAAACCCCTCCTGCAAACTAACACCAAAGAATCCTCCACGTTATCTCGGCAAAGACCCCACTGCTTAGAACCAACTTTCTGTGTTAGTCAGCTTTCTCTCACCACAAAAAATACCCGAGCTGATCAATTTATAAAGGGAAAGATTTACTTTGGCTCACAGTTTTGGAGGTCTAGTCCATGGCTGGTTGGTCTCATTGCTTTTGGGCCTCTAATGAGGCAGTACATCAAGGTGGGCAGATCAAAACTACTGACTTCATGGCCAGGAAGTGTAAGTGAGTGAGGAGGGCTCAGGGTCCCTCAACCCTTTTTGAAGAGCATGAGCCCAGTGACCTGAAAACTTCCCACTAGAGTCTTACTGCTTAAAGTTTTCACGAACTCCTAATAAGTGCTGCTGCCCAGGTCCAAGTCTTAATGGACCTCTGGGGACACTTATCCAGCAAAGATTTGGGTTAATCCAGGTGAGATCCAGCAGGGCTTGGGCTAAGGTGGGAGCAAGAGGAACAGGAAGGAGGAAATGGGTCTGAAAAGGATTAAGGAGGAGACCAATCTCACCATTGCTTAAGAATGTCTGTTTCCACTTTTCTTTGGTCTTTGGTTTCTGTTGCCTTTAAGGAAGTTCCCAGAGGGCCAGGAGTGAGACAAGCAATGACATAAGTATCCCTTCCTGAAAAGGCAGAGACATCTTCTCACATCACTCATTAAAGATGGCTACAAACGTAATTCTAATAGAGCTGAGTAATGACAGAGGAAGTCTGGAGAACTTTTCCACTATGCAACTTTTTGTAACTCAGTTAGCCTAGGTAAAGGAACCCCAAATTTATAACAATAAAAAGTATCATTAGATAGTTTATGATCATGATTAATATCCTTGTGCCTGATTTAAAGTTCCTGAGATGAAACACTGGAGGTTAAACTCAAAGGTTATTTCTTCGGATTTCTTCTCCCATTGCTCATCATCTTCAAAGGAGAATGATCCATTTCCCAAACTACCTGATAATAAAATTCCCTAGAAAATGGATGATTTAGTGTTTAGTGTGAGCCTTTGGAGTGGCAAGTGCCTGACCCTGGGTTTCCAGTTCATTGCTATCTCAGAGGTTGCTATTTAACCTCTCATGAAATCCAGTGTTGGGCTGGAAGTTGCTTCTTGCTGATGAGGGGCAGTACCTGCTGTTCAGTCCTTAAGTAGGATATGATGGGCCGCCCAGAGGGACTGGACGATTTTCTCTTCCTAACTCCCCCTATTAATCCCCATTTTGTCATTGCCTGAAGCAGTAGAAGATGTATTTCTTGCATTTGAGAATTCAGCCCCCAAAATGATTGCATCCTCTCATTTGGAAAACCTTCCACTGCTTTGGGGTTATCTTATCAGACATTTCAGCAACACTTGCTACAGTTAACTACTTCCTCCTTTTTCTGGGACTATTTTCTTTCTGAGACTTTCAGGAGGACATTTTCTCCTGATTTTCCTCCTCTCTCTAGAGCTAGTCCTTCTGAGTTTCCTTTCCTGCTTTATCTTCCCGAGTGACTCAGTACACAAATGGACAATGGCCAGAACCCACACAAAATAGAACTCTGACTCACGACTTGTATCAACCCGTCCAGGAAATCAACTGCACGATATACCATAAAGAAAAACAAAAGCAATCAGCCCAGGAAGCTAACCTGCTATAGGTCAGACTTGAAGGAAACCAGATTGCTATCCTCAGTAGCAATCTAGGAAGCTCGACAATAATATCTCTGGGGCTGGGGATTTAGTTCAGTGACGACAGAGTATTTGCCTAGAAAGCACAAGGCCCTGAGTTTGATCCCTGGCACAAAAAAAAAAAAAAACAAAACAACAAAAAAAAAACCCCACACAAATATATATATATATATATCTCTACACATACACACACATATATATACATACATATATCTATAACAGCCTGCAATGACCAGAGCTTGATTAACAACTGACGGTGTCCCCAGTGTTGTCTCTCCTTCCAAGTTAGGACTGATGAGGGAAAGACCTATGTCCTGCTTCTAGCTAGCCCACCTTCAGCTTCCCCAAGCCAATAGCCTCCAATCATGCAGCTGTGAAGCCTCCCTTTTTACCCACTCTATACATTCCCACACCCCAGTCTGCCTTTGAGTCTCTGCCAAAATGTAGGTGATGGTGGCTGGCTCCTTTGCTCTGGATAAATAGCTTCACTTTTCTCATTTGGTCAGTCTTCATTGATTTATATCCGTGATCCTTTATGAAACTGGCCATTGGAGGGGCTCTCAGACTTGATCTTCAGATTTTTCTTCTCTAACCAACCCTCTCCAGTTACGGGACCCCAGCCAGTCCCATGCCATTAAGTGACATAAGCATACGGATTACACCCAAGTGTGTATTTCCAGACTGACTCCTCTTTTAGCCCAGAGTCAACAGACAACCACCCACCTCTTGGACTTTGAAAGGCATCTCAAACATCACACATCCAAATGACAAACAACTTTCTCTTCTTCCTCCTCCTTCTTCTACCTTCCTCCTCCTCCTTTCTTTCTTCTCCTTCTTATTCTTCTTCTCCTTCTCCTCCTTTTCTGTCTCCTCCTTCTCCTTTCTCTTCTCCTTCTTCTCCTTTGCCCCCTGCCCCCACTTTGCAACCAGTCAAGTTCAAGCTCCGCCAAGTCTTAGGTGCTCTGTTCATGTCACTGAATAAATAAAATTCTAAGCAGTTGGGTTGGTTTCTCAGTGACCTCCAACATCTGACTGTTCCCACCGGGGCCTTTCTAAAGAGTCTTGCCAGCAAATGTAATTCTTCTTCCAGGAAACTTTTGGATTAAATTTCAAGAAAGATATTAACATAACGAGGGGCTGGTGAAATGCAGAGGTCATTAGTCTGACTGCAAGATATTTATTAATTCTCCTAAGCTGTTACTCTTCTAGACAGCATAAGAATGTGTTCTTACACAGCACAGGCTTCCAGTCTACATGTGTATATACACGTATGTATATATGTTTCAAAACTCAAAACGAGTATAGAGAATAATATCATGACTACTCATGTTACTGAATCCAACGTTAGCAAGTTAACATACTGCAAAATGTGCATCATCAATTTTAATATATATGAAACATTATAGCTAGAAGTGAGAAACACAGTCTAACTTCTTTTGTTTCTCCTTTTCTCTCAGCAGAGGTAACTGCTGTCGTGAATTTGGTATTTATAATCTTAAGCATCAGCTTTATTTTTTTTTTTAAACATTTTTTTAAAACAGGGTCTTGCTAAGCCGCTAAATCTAGGCTGGGCTCAAACTTGCTATTCTCCTGCCCCAGCCTCCCAGAATATGTTTTTATTCTTAGAATACATTTTGTCCGTAATTAAGATACAGTTTGCTTTACAGAGGGTAAAGTTTTTCAATTGACATATTTTGGATTATTCCTTCACAACTTTTTAAAATTCAGCATTGCTTTTTAGATTTAGCCATGTGGATATGCACAGTTCTGATTCATTCTTTTCTTTCCATTATTGAGATTTTTAAAATTACACAGAAAAGTACACAAATTGTGTCAGTTCAATTAATTTTCATAAAGTGAATCTACATGTGTAAACACAAGCTGGATCAAGAAATAGGATGCTAACTGCACCTGGGAAGCCTCACTCACAGCATTGCCCATTTACCATCTTCTCTGCTTCCCCAAAGGAACACTTTCCAAGTGTTGAACAATCTCGGCCACAGCTGCCCATTTAAATGCTGCACAAAAGAAAGCACAGTATTTTGCCCACTGTGTCTGGCTTCTTTTGCTCTACTGTATATTCAAGAGATTCATCTTCATGTTTCTGTGTAGCACTAAGGTAGTTTATTCATTTTTTAAAAATGTTTCTTTTCTAAGAGGCTTTATTTTTTTTCTCTTTTTTTACTAAAATGTATCCAAAATTACACAAACTTATGGACTATTACATTATACATTGTGCCATTTGCATATGACAACAAGCAATGTAAACAACTACATAGCTGCAGTATTAAGTCACAGCTACATACAGTTGACTGTAGTACATAGTGTGAGTGTTACTGTTTTAAATTTGAGTTATTAGGTTTTTGTTTTTAGGATATCTTTATTCCTCTGAATTCCCGTTCCCTTCCCCCTTTGCCCTCTTCTTGTTCCTTTGGATCCTTTGCCTATTGGGTGAGATCTGTCCCCTTGTCTTTTTGTAACCATTTTTTACCATTTTCTTTGTTTGTAGTTTGCCTCGCTCCTATAAGGGATACCATATGGTATTCAAGCTTGTGAGTCTGGTTTATTTCACTCGACATTATGCCTTCCAGATCCATCTATTTTCCTATAAATGGCCTAATTTGTCCTTCTTTGTAGCTGAGTAGTATTCCATTATATATAGATACCACATTTTGTTTATCCAGTATTCTGTTGTTGGGTATACAGGCTGCTTCCAGAATTTAGCTATTATGAATTGTGCTGCTATAAATCACCTAAAATCAATGACCCACTGAAGAAATGGGCTAGAGATATGAACAGACACTTCACAGTGGAAGAACTACAAATGGCCAACAAATATATTAAAAAATGTTCAATATCTTTGGCCATTAGAGAAATGCAAATTAAACCAACACTAAGATTCCATTTTACCCTAGAAAGAATGGCAATCATTAGGAAATCAAGCAATAACAAATGCTGGTGTGGCTGTGGTGAAAAAGGAACTCTCCTACATTGTTGGTGGGACTGCAAACCAGCACAATCATTATGGAAATCAGTATAGACATTTCTCGAATGCCCAAAAGTAGAAATCCCATACCACCCATCCATTCCCCTACCAGGTATCTTCCCCGAAGAGCTAAAGACATCATACTACAGAGATACTTGCACAACAATGTTTCTAGCATCATAATTTGTAATAGCTAAATTCTGGAGACTTTATTTTTTTACAACAGTTTTAGATTTTCAGAAAAATTGAGAAGATAGTGCAGGGGTTTCTCATATACCTCACCATACTACCTCTGGTTCCCTTGGTATTAGTGAGATTTGTGGTTGCGGGGACACAATACCTGACACCCAGGATTTAAAGGAAGAAGGTTTAATTTGGCTCATGCTTTAAGGGGATTCAGTCCATAGTCAGCTGGCTTCAAGGCAGGAACATGACAGTGGAAGGACACGATGGAATGAAGATGCTCTGTGCATGGCAGCTGGCAAGCAGAGCAGGGGAACAGTGCCGGAGAAGAAAGGGTGAGGGGGCAGATATGGACCGAAGGCCACATCTCCATGTCCACCCAGAATCGTGCTCTGTTGATCCCCAGGGAAGATCCCAAAGTCAATTAAGTTGACACTCTATCCTAAGTGCCATACTCCTATAATTAATATTGTACATCATTACATTTGTTGCAATGAAACTAATACTGACACATTTTTAGCAAAAGTTTATATTTCTCTAATGTCCATTTATTCTAGGACCCCATATTGTATTTAATTTTATGGCTATGGTTTCTTCAGGCTCTTCTTGTCCATGGCAGCTTCTCATACTTTCCTTTCTTGGATGCCCTTGAGAATTTTGAGAAAGGTTGGTCAGACGTGTTGTAGGCTGTCCCCCTTTTGACATTTGTCTGATGTTTTGCTCATGATAAGATTGGGGTTGTAGGATATTAAGAGGCAACACAGCAGTGCAGTTCTATTTTCATCACATCCTATCAATCACACTTACTTTCAGCATGATATACGAGTGTTGATGGTGGCCTCGGTCACCTGCCTGAGGCAGTACTTATCAGATCTCTCCACTTCGAAGTTACTTTTCCTCCCTTTCAGTATTGCACACTTTGGAAGAAAGCCATTAAGCATGGCAGACCCCTAAGTAGTAGGGAGTTTCCTTCCTTCATCTGCAAACAGTATCTATACAAGATATTTGGAATTCTTCTGCAAGTTAGATTTGTCTCAGGGCTGGGGATTTAGCTCAGTGGTTAGAGTGCTTGCCTAGCACTCAATCACTGGCACCAAAAAAAAAAAAAGTTAGATTTGTCTCTTCTCCCTCATTTATTGTTCAGTCATTTCTTTATATCAATTAGATTTTATGACTATTAACTCTATACTTTGGAGTATAATCCAACTGACTTTATCTTGTTGTTTGAATTGTTCCAGCTTTGGCCACTGAGTGCTCTTGCAGGTGGCTCCTGTGCTTCTCTGACTTTCTCCCATCGATGTTTTGTTTTGTTTTGAGCACTTCCTTACCTTCCAGCACTATCAGATGTTCTCCGCTTATCTTGCATATTTCCTGCCCCAGTTCTAGAATCAGCCATTTCTCCAAGGAATTCTGGTTTCTTTTACCAAAAAACAGTATTAGAAACAGTATTAGATCTGGGTGATGTGCATGCTTGTTGTTACTGGGGTGTCTTTTTTTTTTTTTTTTGGTGGTCGTGCTATGGAACCTGGGCCTTGCCCCTGCGAGGCACGTGCTCTACCACAGAGCTACCTACTCCTCTGGGGTGACATCTGCATCTATATTAAGCTAAATATGAGCTTGTGTGGATATCTCCAGTTCAAATTCATCACTACAAGAATCATTCTGGCTCTTTCCTCCTCCTTATCTATAAATTTCCACACCAGGACTTCCTACCATCTGCCATCCATTTACACCATCGGCTCATTCCACTCTACATACAAAGCAGCATCCTAATTGTTATCCAGAATCTCTGCATGATCCTGTTTCATCAGCTCACAAGTGGCCCCTTTTTGATTTTGGTCTTATAGACCTCACTCATTTCCAGACATACTTAGGAGAGCGTCTCTTCTCTTGTGCCCCCTTCAGGGAGGTGGTATCACATATTTGTAAGATAGTCTCTCGTCACAGTCTGCATTCTTACCAGAGATCCCAACCTCTTAAATTCCATTTTAAAATTCGCAATCATTAAAGTTCCCCCTTTGTTGTATAGTTTTGGGGACTACATAGTATCACACATCCACCATTACTGTAGTTTTACTGCCCTAAAAATCCCTTGTGCTTCACCTAATCATCCTTCTACCCTCCCCCTTAACCATAACATCCACTGACCACTTTACAGTCTCCATAGTTTTACATTTTCTGTGCTGTCATATGATTAGAACCATGCAGTGTGGACCATTCCCATTACTGGCTTCTTTCACTTGGCAATATTCACTTGGGATTCTTGCATGCCTTTTGATAGCTTGGTACACATTTGTTTGTGTTATTGAATAAAATTCCATTGTATAGAGGGACCATAGTTTGTTTATTTATTCAGCTATCGAAGGGTATCTGGGTTGCTTCAAGCATTTGCAGTTATGTTTTGTTTTCGTTTTTGTTTATTTTTGGTGCGGGGGATCAAACTCAGGCCCTTGCACTTGCGAGGCATCTGCAGTTATGAATAAATCTGTTCTAAACATTTCACATGCAGATTTTTAAGTGAATTTTATCAGTTCAGTTAGATAAATATCTATCTAGAAACTTAATTAATGGATCCTGTAGTATTATATTTAATTTTATAAGAGGCAGTCAAACTGTCTTCCAAAGTGGCTAGTACATCTATTTTCTTTAGTTTATTTCATAGAGCTTCTTTTGTTTTAGAACTGAATTTTTTAATCATTTTTAATTCAAAAATTCATTTAATGCTTTAAATGTACATTTAAGAACCACTTTAGCAAAAAAAAAAAAAAAGAACCACTTTAGCTGCATCTCAGTTTTCATCTATGGTGTTTTCTATATCATTTAATATCTTATGCCTATAATGTTTTCTTCTTCATCCAATGAGTTAAGTGTATCAACTTGAATTTGATTTTTGGTTTTCTAACATATGAAGTTCCATTGACTATATGTTTACTGTTGATTCTTAATTTGATGGTACATTGATCATAGAGCCCAGTCAATATAAAACTGATGTATTAAAAAAAGTTGAAACTTCTTTTTTGATCTACAACATGGGCAATTTTTTAAAAACGTTCCATGGGCATATATATCCTTTACCAGTTACATATAGCATTCTCTCTATGTATCTATTCAATAAATCTTGTTAATTCTATTACTTAAATATTCATTATGTTTAGTAAGGGAGGTGGAGAGATTTATTAAGATTTGTCAGTTTTTTGACAGAAATGTATTAAATCTTTTTCTACAATACAATTCTCTTTAATCTTGCTGCCTCTAACACTATAGGTTTATTTATTTTTTTGTCTATGTAGTTAAGTATACACAAACTAATAATTTTAGTATCTTCCTAGTAAATTGCGTTCTTTTATTAAATTTTGGTGACCTTAACATTTCTATTAATCTCCTGAATTTTTACTTTTTCTTGTGTTAATATTGTTATTTTAGATTTCTGTGATTTAGGATTTGCTTAGGATATTTTTCCCTTAATTTTCAACTTTTTGATTTACTTTTATGTTAGATACATATTTAAAAGCAGTATATGGTTATATTTTATTATTTAATGTGATAATTGTAGTAATTTAATGTGTGTTTATTCTATTTTCAGACATGATCGTTGATATATTTGAATATATTTCTGACATATTATTTTTAAATTTCTGCTTACTTTTTCTTATTTTCCCTCCTGTTATCCATTGGTGTGATAAAGCATTCTTTAATCACCTTTATTGAAATACAGGAACATAATTTTGTTGTTTTCCAACTATATATTTTTCCTGGCCTTTTCATAGTTACTTATAAATTTCTAGCAAACTTGCTGAATTATAACTTTAATAATTTTCCTACAATATCTCTAGTTGTTCAGTATTCCTGCCTACTTCCTAGTATGCCAAAGACCCCAGAAAATTGTCCTTTGGACTTCCACCCACTTAAACATCTAAACTAATAATTTTTACTTTCTTAATATAGTGATAATTAAGTTCATTAACATATTTTATCAACTTTAGTGGTTACCATTTTTATTGCTTAAACTTTATTTTAATTGACTACCATTTCACACGTGCCCACTTGTTCTCTTTTCTTCTGGCTGACATGTAATCATTAATAGTTTTTTCTAGCAAGTATGAATACTCTTGACCTTTGAAATTCTGCAACTCTCTTTAGTTTGCTTTGTTCTGATATGGTAGTGGTATTTTGTTGTTTTTTTCTTTATTTTATTCAATTTTATTTACCAAGAATGTGTATTGGTACAATGTATACATAGCAATCACATTCATCATAGTTAATTTGTACATGATTTATCTTGGTTCCCCCCTTCTTCCCCACCTCTCCCTTCCACTCCCCCTCCCTTCCCTATTTACAGTAGCTTTATTTACATTTTCCATTTTCCTCTCTTTTCTTTTTCCTTTCCTTCTTTTTCCCCTCCTCCCTTTCTAATTTTCCTCCCTATTGAATAGTATTTTTCTTTTACATAGTATCTTTTATACCTTTTTGTCCTTATTTACACTTATGGTTTCTCATATCAGAGAAACAATTCAATATGTACTTATGTATGTCTGATTTATTTCACTTAAGAGTATGTTCTCAAGGTGCATCCATTTACCTATAAATATCTCAAGTTTATCCTTTTTTATGGCAGAGTAGTACTCCATTGTGTAGAAAAACAACATCTTCTTTAGCCATTCATTAGTTGTTGGGCATTTGGGCTGTTTCCAGGACTTAGCTATTACAAACTGTGTTGCTATAAACATGGTTGTACATATATCACTATGGTACGATGTTTTTAATTCTTCTGGGATGATACTAAGCAGAGGAATAGCTGGATCAAATGGAACCTCTAGTTGTAGTTTTTTGAGGAATCTCCACACTAATTTCTACAGTGGTTGGACCAGTTAACACTCCCACCAACAGTGGAGGAGGGTTCCTTTTTCCCCACACCCCTGGCAGCATTTGTTATTGGTTGATTTCTTGATAGTAGCTATTCTCTCTGGAGTGAGATGAAATCTTAGCATTGTTTTAATTTGCATCTCTCAAATGACCAGTGATGTTGAACACTTTTTCATACATTTATTTGCCATTTGTATTTCTTCATCTGAGAGTTGTCTATTCATTTCAGATGCCCATTTTTGGATTGCATCTCTAAATTTGGGGGTTTGATTTTTTTGAGTTCTTTATATATATTCTAGATGTTAGATCTTTGTCTGAGGAATGGTTAGCAAAAATTTTTTCCCATTCTGTGGGTTTTCACGCCACTCTGTTGGTGAATTCTTTTGCTGTGCAAAAGCTTTTAAATAGAATGTGATCCCAAGCACTGATCCTTTGTTATTTTCTGTGCAATCTGAGTTTTGTTCATAAATTTTTTTTCCTACCTCTATGTCTTCAAGAGTTCTTCCTATTCTGTCTTCCAGCAGATTCAGTGTTTCTGTTTTAATGTTTAGATCTCTGATCCACTTTGGTTTTAATTTATACATGGTGAGAGAAGTGTATCTAGTTTTAGTTTTCAGCATGTGGCAAGCCAATTTTCCCAGCACTGTTTATTAGAGAGACTACCTTTCTTCCAGTGGAGTGTTTGGCTCCTTTGTCAAAGGTGAGGTATTTGAGTGTGTTTGGAGTCCTTTCTGCATCTTCTAACCTGTTCCATTGGTCCTCAGGTCTATCTTTGTGCTAGTACCATGCTGTTTTTATCACTGTAGCTTTATAGTATAATTTCAGGTCAGGGATTGTGATGCCCCCTGCCTTGGCCCTGTTGCCCAGAACTGCTTTTGCTATTCTTGGTCTCTTCTGGTTGCAGATGAATTTTATAATTGCTTTCCCTAATTCTGTGAAGTACGCTATTGGTATTTTGATTGGAATTGCATTAAATCTGTATAGCAGTTTAGCAAATATGGCCATTTACACTATGTTGGTTCTTCCTACCTAAGAACATGGGATGTCTTACCATTTTCTGACATCCTTTCAATTTCCTTTTTTAGAGTACTATAATTTTCACTGTGAAGATCTTTTACTTCCTTTGTTAGATTGATTCCTAAGTATTCCTTTTTTTTAATGTGATGCAAAAGGTCTATCTTCCCTAATTTCTTTCTCAGTGAGTTTGTTATTTGTGTATAGAAATGCTGTTGGTTTTGGAGTGTTGATTTTGTATCCAGCTATGCAACTGAATTTGGTTATTAAATCTGGTTGTTTTTTGGTGGAGTTTAGCATGTCATCTACAAATAATGCTAGTTTAACTTCTTCCTTTCCTTTCTTTATTCCTTTTATTTCTTTCTCCTGCCTAATTGCTCTGACAAATGTTTCCAGAACTATATTGAATAAGAGTGGTGATAGTGGACATCCTTGTCTGGTTCCTGATTTTAGAGTAAAAGCTTTCAGTTTTTGATCATTTAATACGATATTGACCGTTGGATTGTCACAGATGGCTTTTATCAGATTGAGGTGTAGACCATCTATTCCTAATTTCTGTAGGGCTTTTTTTTTTTTATCATGAGTGTGTGTTGGATCTTGTCAAATGTTTTTTCTGCATCTACTGAAATGACCACGTGATTTTTGTCTTCGACTCTGTTGCTAGGGTGCCACCAACTCTCTTCAGCTGCCAACGAGTCTCCCTGAACCTTCTTCGGTTCAGGTCATGGACCAGTCAAGTTGACATATAAAATCAGTCATCACATCATAATATTAATATTAACACTATTAATATGTGAACTGCATTCACTGATTTTCCTTTTCTTGTGACAACAGACCTGACACTCCTAGAATAAGCCCACCTTTGTGATGGTATATTGTTTATTTTAGAATTGCTGGAATCCGTTTGCTAATGTTATCTTGCATTTTCCATCTATTTCCAGGAGTGAAGTTGTCTTGTGATTTTCCTTTTTGATCCTGCATTTGGTAAGTGCTAGTTTCATAAAATGAGATAAGGATTATCAGCTTAATGTTAGGTTTTTGTTAGTGTTTTATGACTTCAGTTTGTAGGCTCATTTTGAGTAAGTTTTTATTCTTTCTTTCTTTTCCTGTTTCTGCCCAGCTGACTCTAATCCTGTTCCGCTTCTCCCTGACCATCATTTTGGGACAGCGTCCACTTGGCTCTGGGCCAGATTTTATAACAGCATTTTGGTGTTTCTGCCGCATAATGACCCTGGGGACATTATCCCACCATGAGGACAGTATTTCCTGAGGCTTAGGTTTTGGCTGGGCCCTGGGTCCTCGGTCCACCTTCTTAGACCCTCATTCTTCCAAAGCTTATTGTCCAGGTAGTAGTGAGGCACTATTTCTTTCTTACAGGCCTCCCACCCCCTAGTTTCTGACTTTAAGCAACATACTTGTTTCCTGTCTGCCATCTTGGAAGGACATCTTGGACTTGCCTAGCAAGAGCCAAGCTCTCTGAAGGGTTTCACACAAAAAGCCCTGTGGGTCAGAGTCTTCCAGAAGTTTCTTTTCTGCTTCTATTGCACTACACAACGCTTTTGAGCTTGCTCTTTTTATGCCTTTCCTGTCATGATTTTGTGTTCAGTGCTGAAAAATAAATCAAAGCACAAACTTGTTGAACTTTCTTGTCCAGAACACTTCTCCCTTTATCTCTTATTTACGATTCACCGCCTTGTTGCATGGGAATTTAAAGAACCTATTTTACTTCATCACACCCTGTCTCTCTGAGTCAAACAGAGCAGGTATTTTTATCAGCCCCAGTGACAAAGAAATAAACAAGAAGGAAAGCTCAGGTTTAGTAAGTGGATGGCTTCACTGCCTGGAACGCCTTGGAGAGCTCCAGACACCATCTCATTATAATCTTTGGGTCACTCTTGCTGCCCAGAGAAGGAGAACACTGAGTAATCATGGCGTTTGTTGAAGCCAATTTCCTTGTCAACACTTATGACTCCATAGGCATTTTGTGATTTCCAAAAGAACAGTATCAGAGGAGGAAAGGTCTGATCTGCTGTCATGCCAACAGATTTTCATTTAGATACTGTCATTCACAGTTATTCTTCCCATTTACTTTTCTAGTCCAAATTTCCCTGCTCCAATATTCCACCGAATTCAACTTTCACCGAGCCGCCCTTGTGCTCAGGCATGCTCAGGTGATCCAGGCTGGTCTAGGATTATTCCAGGAAGGGTGACCTAGAATCATGGTAGACTAGTGACCAGTTTATCTGTGAAGCCCTCTCTACATGCCAGGCTCCTCATTGGTCACAGGAGAGGTGAATCAGTTGGTAGGACTTGTCCCTTGGGAGCTTACAGCTCAGGGGGAGAGCTGACGTGGTCACCAACAACTGACATATAAGTGGAAAAGGAAGAAGGGGAAACAGACTTCCCAAAGTCGGATGGAACAGGCTCAGAGGAGGCCAGTAAATCAGTCCAAAAGCTGTTGTCAGGTTCCTGGCAAAAGCTGATCCAGGCTGGCCTTAGTCCTGAGAGTATCGGGAAGCAGGGGGCAGTTGAAAGGGCTGCCTTGATGCTGTTGGAAACAGCACAGCCATTCCAATACGGAAGGAAGATCACTTCCGTCAGAAAATTGCCATGGGTGTTGGTTGGGGAGACAGGTTAGCGAGAGGAGAAGGTTGGCATTTTAGCTCTATCTTAAAAGAGGGCAAATTTGGACAAGCATTTTACTCCGTGCCCTGTACCTTATCCTTACAGGAACTCGGTGAATTCTGAGTTGAACTGATTAATCCTCAAAAGAGATTTATTTATTAAGAACATTTTTAAGTGAAGGAGGTCTAAATTCAGATCATAACGTTACTTAGACTAAGGATTCGTTTTGAAGATCATGGTTGTCACTGAAATCTTATCATTTTTTAAAAAAATTTTACTTTTTTTTTTTTTCAATTTACTTTTCTAAAGATTTCATTTGGATATGTTTTCCCTTCACCCTCGGACTCTCCCAGACTCCACCTCTGTTTTACTCACTTACTCAGTCAGCGCCCATGCAGGACCCATACATATTGGTCCAGACCTCTAGGCTTATGGTCTTGGTTGAAATAACCCAGACACCGTGGAAATGATTGTGAACGATGTTGTTGCTAAAAAGTGACCTTTGTACACTCTCCCAGGAAGGCCACCTGGTCTGCTTTTAAATGAGGTTTGCCAAGGTCCTTTCGTTCCCATTACATCAACCGCAGCCCAGCTCTGTGCTCTCAGGCTCTGGAGACTCACCAGAATAATATCAGACCCGCACAGAACTGACGCTAATCTTCCTCCTGCATCTCCTTGTTCTTTGGCTGGGAAAACACCCAGCATATTGTTACCTTTTAGACTTCCAGTCCACAGTATTTAAAAGGATTATCCCCATGTCTGTGTCAACTGGACTGGTTGAGTTAAAACACACACACACACAAAGACAATGTTTATACTTAAATGTCAAACATTGTGTGGGTAGATTTAGTGCTCTTTCCTATCCATGAATAACACCGCAAACTGTAATTAATTTACCCATGCTGCTATCCACATAGCACTACTGTGGGACAAGAAAGGGTGAGGAGTGGGAACTCTGTTATTTCTCTTGGAAAAGTGTTCTTAATTGAATGTGTGTTCTTTTCTTAACATTATGAAGATTATGTTATTTGTCAGGTGTAAGGGCAGCTGAGTTGCCTGAAAGGCGGGTCCACAGCCAGCCGCACTGTCTTCCTTGGATGACTGTGAACTAGCGCACATGCCCCCAAGACCCAGGCAGGGGCAGCTTTAATGACTATTTTAATGGATATCATGTTGTCCACCAGCTGGGCAACCTTCAGTGGCATCTGCTGAGTGCAGCACACAATACAGACTCATAGAATTGATGCTATCCAGTTGAGTTTCCTTAATGGAAAAGACAGTCCTTGCCCACACGCCGCCTAACACATCAGATGCCTATAAATCTCTGGAACTGTAAGTAAAGTGTTGCAAATGTGTATATTTTAGAGTGGGGAAGGGGAGAGCTGAAGCTCTTCTTGAATCCCCAAGAAGAATTTGAAAAATATAATAACCACTGAAAACATTGATAAAATGATAAATAGCATACGCATCGGGCACAGCCAAAAAGCACTTGCAGCAAACGAATGAGCAATTCAATGAAGAAATGAACTCTCAGGTATGCGAAGGAAGCTGAGGCCAGGTAGCGTCAAGGGTTTTGCAGAAGTGGGTCCCGGGAGGGCCTAGAATGGAGGAACCAACCCATTACCTGCAGAGCTGAGCAGGACCTGGTAAGTGGAACCAGTCCTGGTTGGGGCCAGTGTGGGGGGGTATCTGTGGTGAACTCTCTAGTTCACACTTTGTGTAGAGGGGCCGCATCGTGAGCTCTGCCCTGCCCATTGATTGTCCTGCTGAAGGTGACCACGGCTTTCCCAGGTTCCTTGAGTTTTGTAATAGAAACCAGGATTCTGGTATGAGAGCTGTCAAGTTTTTAATCTTAAAAGTTAATTCAAAATTTAGTAAATGGACCCTATGCCTACAGGCTTGGAACAGGCCAGTGGCCCCCAGTCTGGGGCATCTGTTGTGAGGCTGAAATTCGCTAAGTCTTAGCCCTGTTCGGAGAAAGGTCACTAACGTGTGGCTTGTAAAATAAGGAGAAGAGTGAGGATCCACTGGGGAGGGGAGTGCAGCGGGAGGTGGGAGGGAGGCAGGCTATGCACTGAGAACGAAGGAGGTCAGAGCAGTGGGGAATGAGGCTGCTGGGCCTGGATGCCTGCGGTAGGCAGTTTCTTTTGGAACCAGAGTAACCCTTTAGAAGGTCTTAGGAGAATACAAGGCTGTCCCAGCATTTGCGAAGGGTGACTCTTCTAGGTAGGACTCCCAGCCAGAGATGAGCTCTGGGAAGAAACTGAGGCAGGCTCTTGTAGTTGAGTGACTCATACAGGATTGTGGTGAAAGAAGGGGGCAGAAGAGACCTGTGAGTGCCCAGTGGTTGTCACAGCAGATACAGGCGTGCCATACCACCCACATGGGATGATAATGGACACGTAGAGGGAGGATGCTCTTTTCTGTACCGGAGGAAGACTTCAGTGCCCCTTCACCCCTTCACCCTTCTCCTAGGGAGGAAGGATCATCTTGGCACACAATTGTACCTACTCATGCTCTGCGACTACTAAAGAAATGTGGTTTGTGGGCCTTAAGAGTGTTTCTCACTGAAGCCCCCAAAGCCCCAGGGCAGTGAGCATTGCCCACAGGGCCAGTAGGAGCCACGGGGTAGAGGGACAAAAAGGCATCTCGATAGTCTGGATCAAAAATGTCTCCCAAGGGCCAGTGTGTTAAAGCCTTGCTCCCCAGCTTGGTGCTATCGAGAGGTGGTAGAAACTTTAAGAAGTGGCCCCAGTGGAAGGATCTGAAGTCACTGGGGACCTGCTTCGAAGGGGGCAGTGCGACTCCAGCCTCTTCTCTGTCTGTTTTCATCCTAACCAGGAGCTGAATGGTTTGCTGTGCTCCGTGTGCTCACCCTGGTGCACTGCCAGGGGCCCAAAGTCACGGGGCCACCTAATCATGGACTGAAACTTCTAAATCTGTGAGCAGAATAAACCTTTTCTCTTTATAAGGTGATTATCTCAGGCATTTGTTAGAGGAATGTGGAGCTGACTGACAGGCAACAAAGGAGGAACCACAGGGCAGGAGTGTCCCCAGTCTAATGCAGGGGCATCTGGACACCAGCTGAATGGCAGTCAGAGGCAATGAGGAAGAACAGTCTGCATGACGCCGAGTGTGTCCAGGTGGGACACACTGAAGATCAGTCTTGTCTGGTGACAGACTGAGCCCTTCTTTCTCCAGGGCAGAGAAAGAGCAGTTAGGGGCAAGATGTCCAAGTTATGTTTGAGGTTTCCTAAGAGAAGAGAAATGGTGGAGTTTTGGCTCTTGGGGGTCATATGAGGTGGGAACTCATAAATTGAAGATAAACTCATGGAGTGTAGCAGAGGCCATGTTTGTCACCCTGTCAGTAATTGGATCAAGAAGAAAGGGGGAGGGGGAGTGAGAACAAAAGGGAGGAGGGGAAACAGGAGGAAGATGAAGAAAGAGGAAGAGAAGAAGAAGAGGGAGGAGGAGAAGGAGGAGGAGGAGAAAAAAGAGGGGGAAAGGAAAGGAAGGAGAAGGAGGAGGAGGAAGAACCCAAGAACTTGTAAGCTATGGCTCTGCTACTATAATCATTTGTGGATCAACTGTAACTCTAAGAAGAAAAGATATAAGAAAAGAATCAAAGAGTAAAGGGAGAAAGAAGAGAAAGAGAAAAGGAAAAGACAATAGGAAACCATTTCAAGTTCACCAAGGATGGAGAGAGTCAGGAAGAGAAATAAGAACATCACGGCTTACACTGTGCTTTGCCTTTCTGAGAACATTTCTATTCACACTATTTCCCAATACCCCGGTGACAGGTGGGAGGCAGGACGTTATGACCTGTGCAGCTAGTCTGGGGTGCTCTGTGCCTGTCTAACTGCACTATGAATAAAAGGGCCCCACATAATGTTTGGTGAGACAAACATTCTGCTTCAATTCATGACCCATTTTTCCTCCTGGTGGAGTCCTTTGTGGAAAGGTAGGCAGTAGGGCAGTATAAATAAATCCTGAGTAAGCCCACCACTAAGAGACAATGTTAACGTAGTGTGTGTTTCCTTACTATCATTTGGAATAATCCTTAGCATTCTGTGTCGGAGTCTTGTATTTTCCATACAACATTATAAGATGTGATATATAAAGACACCGTATGTCATTACAAATCATTTATAGACATTGTCCTAAGCACTACATACAATATTCTGCTATGCAGAATAACATTCTATCCTGTGTGTAATTTAATTAGTCATTTTTTTTATTTTTAGACACTCAGATTCCAGTTATTTGTAGGTAAAACTCCGAAGGCTTTTCTACAGTCAAATTCTTTCCATGGAACAGATTTCAAAGAGCATGATTAGTGTCATAGGAGATGGGCAATTTGGGACTTCCCAAAGTGGCTGCGTGGGCTCATATTGCCACCCACATGGGGAGAATTCCAGATCCCCTTTGACAGCAGAATGCCACACAGGCGGTCCCCTGGGAGGGCCTCCAATTGTTCTCCTCCCCAGGAAGAAGTGACCTGCTGAGGAAAACTGGACACGCAGTGACCTTGCACTGTCTTGTGGCTCTGGGTCGCACACCTGCCTTTGCTACCTGCCTGCAGGTGCAGCATGCTCACCTGGCAGTCATTTGGAGACTGTCCCTTTTCCCTCTGGCCTATCAAGCTGGTGGGCAACTGCTATGAAATTTGCCAGGAAGTCACCTGGCCATTGCCCACCTACCCATGCACCAACAGGAAGCCGTTCAAGGCGCCCCGAGAAGTCTGGAGCGCGATGCCAAGGCGCCTTCAGCTGCCTACTGTGGCGCTCTGGGCCCCTGCCGTTGGGTGCACGGCTGTACCCAGCTCTGGGCCGGACACCCCATAAGCAGGTGCTCCATAAATGTCTGCTGAACAGGTGCAAACTCACTGCTGAAGGGCAGGATGAAGGCAACAGGACTCTGGGAGGCTCTGAGCCATCTTCGAAGCGATTCTGGGATGTTCTGAGGGGTGCTCGTCCCGGCGCGCCGCCCAGGGTACGTGAGTGGGGGTCTCTCGGGAGGCCCTTCCCTTGGCCAGAAGGCTGCTTGCCCGCCACCCCCAAACTCCAAAGGTGACTCTGTGCGTCCGCCTCCGTCTGTCCGCTTCCTGCGGGGTCTCCGCCAGCCCCGAGCCAGGCAAGCGGCGGGGTCCGGAGCGCGTCCCCGCGCGCACTCGGCGGTCTGGGCTGCGGCGCCAGGCGCGGAGAGCCGGGCGGGCCGCAGGCGGGTCGGGGCCGGCCGGGGACCCCGGGCGGGCTCCGTGCAGCGCGCGGGCGGAGCGGACCGGACGCCGCCTGCCCCGGGAGGCCCCGCCCGCCCCGCGCCGCGCCGGCCCGCGCAGGACGCCGCCTCGGGGCCGCCAGTGTCTGGCCCCGGTCGGCCGCGCGGAGCCCGCTCCTCTGCCGGCGACCTCAGAGACCCGGACCCGGTAAGTCGGGGCTCCCGCGCGGGGCTCCTCGTGCGGAGGGGACGGTTCGGTCTCGGGGCGCGCGGAGTGGGACGCGCGGCCGCCGGGCGGCTCAGCCCGGCTTCCTACCCCGCCTGTCTTCACTTACTTTTGTAAAAGAGACGTAGGAAACCATCTCACTGCCGTAGAGCACGAAACATTTTTTCATTGTTATTGAATTATGGGCATTCTTGTAGGAAATTTGGGACATACCCAACAGCATCCAAAGAAAATTAAAACCACCACCATCCTGGTCTTCGCTTCGTTTCCAAGGGAGATCTTCCTTTCGTCAGTACTGAAATACCATACAGCGGCCTTCAAGGGTGAAAGGTTTATTTCATTTCATTTTATCTTATCTTACCTATTGACCAGGAAGGTTCTTGGCTTCTCGGTGTGGACTCGGAAAACATTATTGATGTCTGATCTTGATCGTAGTAATGGGGAAGCAGGGGAACTTCGAGGAGAAAGCTGGCCAAGTCGCGGCCATCCGTACCCATAACTCACCGGAGTCTGCCTTTAGACTAAGCAGGAGCTCCGGGTTCCGCTAGCGAAGAGCCTGGGGGTAAGCATCGCTGTCGTCCACGGCCAGGGTCGTGGGGACTTGGCTGCTTTTGCACGTGGCGCTCGAAGTCACCAGTGGTGAGTTTCTCGGAGCAGAAAGCCTCTACTGTGTCTGCCCTGTTTGGTGAGCCCAGCAGGTGAGCCCAGGTCCGTCTGCGGACTGAGGGTGTTCTCACCTCCCAGAGGCGACAGTAGAGCTCATCGCATAGGACCTGCCAGTGACAGGTGGTCGGAAAGGGAGCCATTTTGAAAATAAGGTTCATTTTGAGACGCTTGGAGGAACTGACTGATGTCACCCTCAGAGAGTGAGAGTTCTTGGGTGCTTTGGGTGTTTCTGGCAGCTGAGCAGAACACTTAGGCATTCGTGTGTGTGTGTGTGTGTGTGTGTGTGTGTGCCTGCGTTTGATAAGTGCTGACGGCGCTCCCACCGTGGGCCAGGCACTGTGCTAGGCATGGGGCACAGAATGAGAAAGGACTGCAGAGACCCTTGTCCTCCAACGCTAACATTTTGGTGGGAAAGAAAAACATTAAATAAGGAACAGGACAGTCGAGACAATTGCGGTGATAAATAGGTGATAAATACTGTGGAAAAAAGGGAAAGAAGAGGGACTGAGAGTAGTAGAAAAGGATGAAAACAGAGCTGCAGATATATATATATGAAACTATGCATAACGTAAGTTTAACATGCAAAATAAATAATAATATAAAGAAAATAAATAATATAAATTATAACAACATAAAAACATATTGCACTGCCAGAGGTTTTCAAATGGTTATCAACCCGTCTGTTTCCAGAGGGCGGCACACTTATTATTCATGCTCACTTTCCCGTCGGCATGGAATTGACTCTAATACTTCGCATTCTTGTTTAGCTCACCAACCTTTATTGGAATGTTCTGGGTGCTGGAGTGGGGACAGAGGGGACCGAGGGAGTCTCTGACCTTCAGGAGTTCTTGGAAGGAAATGCCCAGGCACATCTACAGGTCACCCCAGTACGAGTGAGAATATGATCAGTGTTGTAGGAGAAACGGAAACAAGGAAGGATGCTGGGCGCAGTGGAGAGAGGTCTGCACGGGGCTCACGTGAGGTTTGGTGCAGGTGCTGGCTTTCGAGGGCAGTAGAATCGTAATGAGCAGATGTGGAGGGCACACCCTCTTAGAACAGCAAAAGTAAGGTGAGACTGTGACGGGGTTATTTCCTGCACAAAATCCTGTAGCGTGCAACCAGCATAGATTTCATTATTCCCAGCTTTCAGAGAGGGAAACTGAGGCTCCTTGGATTTGAAGGTGAGATTCCTGTCTGCTCTCCTTATAAGTGACTTCAGCTGCCATCCATTCTCTATCCGCAATGCTTGCCCTCTCTCTACATGGAGTTTGACTGTGTCGCTCCCATCCGTGCACTGGTTGGACTCCCTGGGCATTTGCTTTTCCACTCTTTCCACCCCAAGCCCACTCTGCATCACTCCCGAGAGGTCTGGGGAGCTCCTGGGAATAGAAAGAGACTCAAGAGTCACAGCACACATCCAGCCAGGAGGAGGCAGAAGACATCTCTCTGGTCTGTAAGCACAGTGAGGTTCCTCACCCTGCAGTTTTCTCCCGATTCCTTGGGAGACCCTGGCTGCCTCAGTGACACAGTGATGCCCGGGAGAGGGGAAGGAGCCACTTCCTGCAAGGGTCTGGTGGCCTCCATTGGCTGCTTTCCTGCTAAGAGGTAAATACAATATGTCTCTAGAATTTGGACGTAGGGTTGTGATAAAGATGAAAACAACAGAGAACTGCTTCCAAGAAAAACTGACTCATCGAATTCTTGACTCAATTAGGATCATATTTACCCAAATGCGCTTATCCATAATTGCTTTGACCCTATTTCTGCTTCCTAAAACAAATAAGGCCAAATGATTTCAAGACTGGCTCTTTGAGTCTCGCTTAAGGAATGCTCTTTCGAGGAACTGCTTCAGGAATGCTGTTGACAGGAGCGCTGCCCCCATTCCACCGAAGGAAGAGCTTCAGAAGCACTGTGTGGTTCTGGAAGGATGATGGAGCAGGCCTGCAATCAGGTCTCTGAGCTCTGGCTGTGACCTGGCCACGGCCCCGTCTCCCCTGCCTGCCCCCGAGTATGCCCCTCCTGGAGGAAAGCTGGGGTCAGCCAGAAATCCCTGGCCAGGAGTGCTTAAGAAAGGGCAAAAGTTGCCGGTGCTGGGAAAGCTTCTGTTCTGGAAGCTTCAGGCTGTTATCAGTGCTGATCGGTGAGCCAGCTGGAGCAGGTGGTGAAACACAGAAGTGTGTGCCAAGAACAGTGAGGTGTCCCCACTGGCTCCTTCTCTGGGTGCAGCGGGGGGTCCTCTTGGGTTCAGTTAAGCCCAGCTGCCCAGAGTCCTGTATCCTGAGTGGTTCCCAGCAGGCCAGCAGCTCCGGGTATATACTTTTAAGAAAAAAAAAAAAACACAAAACAACAACAGCAGCAACAAAATGCATTACCTTGACTAGGGGCAGTGTCCATGGCCTCAAACTCCGACACAAGCAGAAACTTCTCTCTTTCTGGGCACAGCAAGACCCAGTTTGAGAATGTTCGGCACAGGCTGGTTTTGTTCGGGGCTGGGCATCCTGGTTCCTACTGCTCCTGCCTCCCCTGGCCCCTTTCTCACTGTGCAAGGGACGCGACGCCACGGTTGTCCCTGGGACTTGGGACGGGGTGTGGAGAGGTAGGGATGGTGGCAACTCCTGTGGGTCATTTAGGTCAAACGCCAGTTCATTTCACCTCCAGAAGCGACTAATTCCTCAGTTCCTTTGAGCCTAAAAGGTTGGCTCCACTCTACATGGTCCTGGGAACTCCTTTTTCCATAATAATAGAATGTGAACTCGTAGCTAAAAGATTTATTTTCATATATATTTTGTTTTTTTTTTAATTTTTTATTTTTACCAAGAACATGTATTGGTACATTGTATACATAATGATCACAATCAACATGGTTATTTTGTACCTGTACATGATATTCATATATATTTTGATAGGAGTGATTTCCTACGGCAGACTGTCTGACCTCTGTGGAGTCCGGTTTTCTGTAAATTAGGTTGTTCAGTTAGTCACTGTCTGAACACATCTGAGTCCAGCAATCTGATGCTGGAGCCACTGGGCACGTGGGCACTTTGGTGTGATAACGGAAGTGAACTTAGAGAATCCGACCTGAACTCCCAAACGGCATGCAAATTGGATTCCGTGTCATGTACACCATGCTGCTGACTCCTAAGAGGACATTGCTGGATTCATGTGGAGACTCATTACACAGAATACCATTGTGACCCAGCCTGCGGGCATTTGGGGTGCAGAGGACGTTTAGCCAAGGCAATGCCATATGTTAAATGCAAAGAGAAAATTTTCTTTAAATATGCAGCGTTGTTATTTGAAAGGCAGTTAATGAACTTAGCCTTTCTGGTCTGGTATAAAGTTCTGACGGGCTAATCATAATTTAAGGTGCAAGCGTGAGCCAGGATGGGGATAGCTAGGGTTACAAAAAAGATGACACTTTTTCTCTGGGAACTTCTATCTTCAGACCATATCAGAGACATGAAAGACCAAGATAGATCTGAAAAACAAATGAGATTTGATAGTTCGGCAATGAAATGATGCTTTATATTTTTAGAAAACTCTTCCAGGTACTCTGCAATACAAAAGACTGATTGGTCAATTTTCTAATATCTGACACCACAGCCCAGATGTCCTCAACCTTGACCACAAATTAGGATCTCTTGGGAGGGATGTTACTCTGTTAAGTGCTGCTATAACAGAATTCCTGCTACTGAGTAATTTCTAAAGAACAGAGATTTATTACTTACAGTTCTGGAAGCAGGGAAGGCCAAGGTCCAAGGGTTCATATGTGGACAGGGTCATCTTTCTGTATCATCCTGTGGTGGAAGAAAGAAGGGCAAAAGGGCATGAGGGGACCAAACTCATCCTTTTATAAGTAATCCACACTCAAAATAATGGCATTAATTTATTCTAGTCAGTCCTGAAAGGTCGCAGCTTCCAAGACTGTTGCAGTGGAGATTAAATTTCCAATATATGAACTTTTGAGGAAATATTTAAAGCATAACAGGAGGTTTTTGTTTTGTTTTGTTTTGTTTTCTGTTTCTGTTTTTGTTTTTTTTAAATCCCAGTGCTAAGCAGGAACCTAGATCAAGAATATTAAAATCTTTTAGTGGCATCACCATTTTTTAAGAGCTCCATGAGGGATTCCAATGTGATGCCTGCTCTCTGAACCGGCAATGTCAGCAGCATCCAGAATCGTGTTTGGGATACAAGTTCTTGTGCTGTGGCCCAGACCTGGGACAGGATCTCTGGACCCGGAGCCCAGTGATCTGCATTGTAACCGTGCTGAGATTGCCACCCGCCACCTTGGAACAAGGCTAAGGATGGCTTGGGCCAGGGAGATTTTCACAGCAGGTGTTTCTGATTGCTTCCCTGGCCATAGAAAAATCCGTGTGGTTTTAAGTAACAAATATTTTCAGTAAAGTCCCCCGTATGAATTCATTGCAGAAGTTACTCTTAAGGTAATTCACTGAGTGGAGTTACTGGTTCTAAACCAATTAACATTGAGTCTCCTAATGTTGCCTGCCAGTTCTACTCTCACACGGTCATTAACTGTAGAACTCCTTAACAGTAATGGGTAGCAGGATTTTTACCTATTGTGGTCACTCTGGGCTTTGGGAAATAAAATGCCTTTTCTAGGGCAGGGTTCTATGCACTCATAAGTGGTTTCAAGTCGTTGAAGGAGAAATTGAGAAGCTGAGGCAGGAGAATCATGAGTTCAAGTCCAGCCTGAGCAACTTAGTGACTTATCCAGACACCATCTCAAAAACGAAAACCAAAAATTGAAAGAGAGGGGGATGTAGCTCAAGGCCTTAAGTTCGATCCCAGTACCGCACACACACACACTTAATCTGTAGAAAAATGAGTAGCTAGACACCTCTCAAGCCCAGGTCACCTTCCTAACCCTAACAGGCTTTGCACAGGGCAAGAGCCCGGCCGTCAGGAGGGCCACGCACATCGTCGCTTCTCATTCATGACTGAGCTGGCCCGAAGGTCAAGAAGAGAGAGCCAGGGGTTGGCCAGGGGAGAGCCAAGTCTCAAGCCCTAAAACCTCACATGCTTGGGCTACAATTTCCTAACTGGGTGCAAAAACCAGTAGACTCATCGTGGGAACCACAAAGTGTGCACCTCCCGTGTGCCCAGTACAGTACGGGCCACTCTACGTATGTCATCAGTGACCCAACTGCCTTCAAATGTCAGTCATGTTTCTTCGTATTTTATAAAGGGCAGTGACACCACCCAGCAGGCTCATTTCTGTCACCTGAGATTTTAAAGACGAATGTGCCTGCATGCGTTGGGGGGCTTGGACAATATGCACTTTTGATTTCAGGTTGCGTCTTTCTTTTAGGAAGTTTGTCTGAGACGTTCGCTGTCCAGCCGTGGAAGCTCGCACTCCAGGATGATCCTGTCTAATTCCACAGCCGTGATGCCCTTCCTGGCCACCGTGTGGCAGGGGACAGTCCAACCGGGCGGCAACGCATCCGGCCCAGCCCGCAGGTCCCCGCTCCGTGACGATAGCAAGCTGGAGGCGCTCTACATCCTCATGGTGCTGGGTTTCTTTGGCTTCTTCACTCTGGGCATCATGCTGAGTTATATCCGCTCCAAGAAACTGGAACACTCACATGACCCATTCAATGTGTACATCGAGTCGGACGCCTGGCAGGAGAAAGACAAGGCGTTCTTCCAGGCCCGGGTGCTGGAGAGCTGCGGGGCGTGCTGTGTCATCGAAAACCAGCTGGCTGCAGAGCGACCCAACACGTACCTGCCAGAGCTCAGGCCTCCCGCATAAATGCCACGGCTGGCTACAGGTGGACAAGCTGCACATGATAATCTGAGGTTTCTAATCACATGCCTCTCACATTGTTTAATGTATGGATGCCTCTGGGTTTCTCTTGTGATTTTTAGGGTCTCGGGGGGATTAATGACACTGTTTCCCTGAAATCTCATCCCTTCTACAGTAGACTGCTCATCGTTCCCCATTATCAGTCCCTGCCTTGTAATACTTAGCAGAATTCTTGATCATGGCCTCCAAATATATGGGATGGAAGCTGGAAATGGTGGTGCACTCCTATAATCACAGCACTCTGGGAGGTTGAGGCAGGAGGATTGCAAGTTCCAACCCAACCTGGGCAATTTAGTGACCTAGCAAGACGTCTATCTCAAAAGAAGAGCTGGAGATGTAGTTCAAAGCAAAGGCCAATATATTATATGGGGAGAGAGAGAGAGAGAGAGTGAGTCACTTATATATGCTGCATTTCCCATACGCCCTTGCAACTAGCAAGGCACCATGACTATGTTCTGGCCAGTAGAAATGGAAGTGATGAGTGCAGTCCCCAAATAGTCCTCGGAAAAGCAATGATGTGCCCTGCGTTTTCCTTGTCCCCTTCCCAGTGGCTGGGACGTTCAACATGATGAGCGTTGAGCAGCTTTACCTGGGCAAGAACAGCACATTCTCAGATAGCAGAGTGAGAGCCTAACCCTAACCCCAACCCTGGCAAAGCCGCGGAGCAGGAGCTCCACACCTCCCCAGACTCCCTGCCTGGTCAGGTCCATGGGAAGGCGAGTTTAACGCCACCCTTCTTGAAGCCACTACTGACGTAGCAGAATTAATATGCCATCTGATACACCTGCCTTACACAATTGCACCCGAAGGCGTGGCAGGCCCAAATTTGTCCCAAGCATGGTACCACTGCTGTCCTTGCCACTGCCGTGCTTACAGCGGTGGCTGCATCCTCTCCTGTCTTCCTCTCCTCCTTCCTCACACCCGCATATGCCTCCCCTAAACACACATTCCTCCCTTAAACACACGCATACTCACGCACACACGCACGCACACACAAGGCTACACTTCCCACTCATGTATCTCAATCTACAAGGGGCTTGTTTCCTGCAGGACTGAAATGGAGGAGGAAAAACATGTTCCCTTCAGAACACACGTGCAGGGGAAGGTGCTCCACTACCCTTGCGGGGAGAGAGGCGTTCCAGCAGCCAGGGCAGAGTAGGTTTGAGCAGTGACAACACACAGGACTGGAGTGGCAAGGTCTATAGAGGGGAAGTAGATGTTTTATGAGTTGAGTTGTGCCTCCCATAAGACACACTGAGGTTCTAATCTCTGGCACCTATGAATGTGACTTTATTTGGAAATAGGGTCTTCAAGGGTGATCGTGTTAAGACGAGTGATTGGAGTGGGCCTGAATCCACTCTGACTGATGTCCTTAAAAGAAGAGGGGAATTTAGACACAGACACAGGCGAGTGGCCCAGGTTGACAGGCAGAGTTTGGAGTGATGCAGCTCGAAGCCGAGGACCACCAAGGATTGGTGGCTACCCACAGAAGCTAGGAGAGGCCAGGAGGAAGCCTCCCCTACAGGTCTTGGAGGAAGCAAGGCCCTGCCCACACCATGATGTCAGACTTCTGGCCTCTAGGACCGGGAGAGGATGCCGGTGTGTAGTTCAAGCCTCCACCTTGGGACACCTTTGTGTGGCAGCCCATGGCACTCCTCCCCGGGGACAGGAATGTTCTCAGCATCCTTGCCCTCGCAGATAGGAGGTGGGTAAGGAGTGGGGGCTGCCGCGTGGGGAAACCACGCCTGCCAGATGGACGAGGGCTCCACCTTGCTGAGAGGGTCATAAAGAGCCGGTCCCAGCCTCCTCTAGCTGCCACCTGTAGCATCAGGGCCCTCTGTGCCTGATGTCCTGGCCATCACACCTGCCTGGGCATTCCTGGAGAGCATGAAATATTTAAAAAGAACGTTATTTTAAAAATTCTGTTGTAATATAAGTGAAAAGCCTCACATAATCATCCTTGACCACCCTCAAAGAGACAAACTGGGCCACGTCTCATTTCTCATTTCACATTTCACATACTAATCAGTCCTCTGTTGTTCTTGGGGACATCTCTGAGTTGCGACAGCCCTCCAGGTGAATGATTTGGGGGTCCCTGAGTCCTTTGAAAATTCAGCGGAAGCTACGCTCCTCCCC
Source organism: Hystrix cristata (assembly GCA_004026905.1). Lineage (NCBI taxonomy): Eukaryota > Metazoa > Chordata > Mammalia > Rodentia > Hystricidae > Hystrix > Hystrix cristata. Next base: position 89,761 of record PVJO010002551.1, read on the forward strand.
CGACTCTGAACGCACACGCGTATGATGCTTTGCCTACTGTCTCAGGGGATCATGGGCCACTGGAGCCCAGCGATGGCTGCTGCCACCTCACGGTCCCTGTGTGAGGTGGACCCTGCTTCGGGCAGGCACATGTTGGCCAGATTGAGGGAAAGGAGATTGGAGAGCGACCCAGAGCACTTGTGACTCGCAATGTGATCCACAGCAGCACAGTGTCCTTGATATTCCAGACACACAGCCGGGGCCCTTATCACCATCCACCACCCCCCAGATGCCTGCGCCTTTTAAGGCGGGGAGATCCCAGAGCTTTCGTCCTCCCTGCCCTTGAGGGGCCAGGCCTCACTTTCACTTCCCTGACTGCAAATCTCTGCTTCCTCCTGCCTCTCCCCGTGGGTTTTAAAGAGAGAAAGAGTGATGGGGAGATGAACGGAGCTGCAAATTTTCAAGCGCTTGTGACTATATTATAAAATCTGCTTTCCCATGCAGAGAGGGCTTGCTATGTGCCGGATTCCATTCCCAGTTCTTTACAAATAGAATCTTAATATTTTGCATGCAGTATTTTATGTGTTCATTGTATAGGACAGTGATGCTTTTGCTGTATTAAGATTTTTCAAAAATTAAAGCCTGTTGTCATGATCTGCCACGTGTCCTTTAAATATCCCTGTGATACTTTTAGTAGACAGATAGCAGTTCCTGCGGACTCGAACGAGGCAGCCCTCTAAGGAGAACATGATTGTCTGGGGAGAGCTCAACCTGCCACCAACACACAGCATGTCAGGGCAGAGGCACGTGGGCCTGTCTGAGGCCTGCAGATTGAAACAAGGGAAGTAAAGCCCAGCAGAGGGCGGTGCAAACTGTGGCACCCTCTGGCCTAGCAAAGGGACACAGCCGCTCAGCTCCTGGCATTCTCGGCCAGCAGGGGAATGTGCAAAGAATTGACAGACTTCTGGGTACTGTAAGAGAAGCTGTGACATCTGATCTCACATGTTGGCAACTAATCTAGTTTTTGAAAATGACAGGAGTCAAAGAAAATGTGACCTTGAGCTAGATTCTGCCCAAAGACCCTGATGAACAATCTATGCCCTAAAGAGAAAGAGCTCCTTGGCAGCCCCAGGACACACCTGATAAGATGTGCTGTGGTTCAGATGTGACCCGTCCTCCAAGGGCTCCGGTGTGTGAGGCTCCGTCCTCGGAGTGGTAGTGTTAAAGTTCTGGCATTGTTAAGAGGCGGGGTGCAGTGGTTGGTGATTGGATCACTGGGGCGCTGAGCTCAAACGGGATTAATGTAGCTCCCATGGGACCCGGGTTCATTCCCACAAGAGAGGTTGTAACAGAAGAGCAAGACTGGTCCCTCGGGGCTCTCTGGCCCTGCGATCTTTCCCTATTCCGTGTGATCCCCAGTGATGCATCTACTGTGTGACATACCCAAGGGCTTCCCCAGAGTACAGAATGAAGAGGGCCCTCCATCACCAGAACTGTGAGCTAAATAAGCCTCTTTTCTTTATATGTTTCTACTTCGGTGTTTCAGAGAGCCACAGAAAATAGACTAATATAGAAAGCATACACATAGTCGTGGAGGGGACCCTGCCCCTCATGGCAATACGGCCACTTCCCTAAGTGTCGTCCAAGGGCCCTTAGCTCCCAGGATCAGCCAAAGTGCTGCATAGCAGGCTGTCCTCATCTGTGCCGTGGGAAGAGCCAGATTGGTCTGACTCCAGCCCCTAGTTGTCATCACAGATGACGACAGCTCCGATTTTGCTTATGTTGAGATTGGCTATTAGAAGGTTGCACTGGAAAGGTGGGTCCCAACTCCTCATGGGTGAATTAGGCTTCTGAGTCCCCAGGACCCAGGCTCACAAAGCCCAGCATGAGCCAGCCAAGGCGCAGAATGTCGCCTCTCCTGGAGCACCGGGGCCTGACTACACTAATAGCTTAAACTCCAAAATACACATGCAGCGGACAATTCCCTGCACCGTTGGGCTTGAAGAGCTTGGTGAGGTTACCTAGACACTGGCAGGGGAAACCAAGGCTCAGCAGGGTTCAGAGTCACACCTAAAGTCACTAGTTGCTTAAAGGGGGAAGCCAGGGACCCTTTTCTTCCCTAAACTCCAGCGCTCGCCCTTCTCCAGCTGCCTCATGATGCCAAGACTCCTGGAAGTGGGACTGGGCAGCAGGGTGCTGCTTGGACCACTCATTGCCATTGGACTAATCATGGACTAATCATGGCTACAAACGCAGACACTTAGTGAACATTTCGGGGCAGGGAAGGGGACTCTGAAGTCACTGAGTGTACTTTTCCAGGTGCACTGATTCAAATCAATACATTTTAAATGAAATATCATTTAGTAATGTGGTCAGTCTATTCCCAAAAATCATCCTAAAAATCATCTACACTGTACATTCAGATGTGTGCTTTGAAAGACACACAGTAGCCCAGCATCCGAACCAAGTCATTAAACAAGCAAGCAAACAAAGCAGAGGGAGCCGCAAGGAAGCTAAGATACAAAGTGGGCTGTGGTGGCACATGCCTGTAATCCCAGCCCTCCGGGAGGCTGAGGCAAGAAGATCGCAAGCTTGAGGCCAGTCTGGGCAATTTAGCAACACAGCAAGACCTTGTCTCAAAATAGAAAAGAAAAAAAGAAGAGAAAAGAAAAAAGGCTGGGGATGTAGCTCAGTACAAAGGCCCTGGGTCCAATCCCCAGTACTAGGGGGAGGGGGAGTGTGATTTGAAATACGGCGTTTGTACTTGAAATTCAGCAGTAACCACAACACCAACTATGAATCAGCTGACAAGGCTGAGAAAACTGCTAGAGAGTCCATAATCTTTGTATCTCTGGGCAAGACCACAGGAGTACAGAATAAAATGCTATCTTGAATCCACATCAGCAAGTGATTTCCCTATGGGCACAAGGGAGACATAAATGCTAAATCAAGCTTTGGGAGATAAGCAAAGGCTAGGAGGGCTTGAGGACCAAAGAAATTCAGTAAGCTGAATGATAAGGGTTGGAAAATTCTTTGAGTATGCAGTCATTAGATATATAAAACAAACCTAAACACAAGAAAGAAACAGACTGGGAGCAGCTAGCTCCACAAGTTCATTGGTCTGTGTGTCTAACTGAGGTCAATAAAGCAGTAGCCACGTATGGAGGTATTTCCAAAACTACTTGATTTTGGCTACCTGTGAGTAGAAGGACTTCTGGTGTGGCTGCTGCCCCCTGGTGGTCACTTTGGAGCTATTTCTCAGGGCACAGGGAACTGAGCAAGTGACAGCCAGGTGGGTGCCTAGTGGGACTAGGTGAGGTCCTTTGATGGCTTTAGACGCCTTTGGAGAGCTAAACTTCTGTTCAGCCATCAAATCCAAGGAAACAGGACCCACTGTGCACACTACTATGAAACAGGAGGATGGATGTCTAGAAAGGAGTGTTCTGCTCCCAGGGGCCCTAGAGTCAGCTCCAAATTCTTGGAAAAGTACCAGGACCCTTTCTCCTTTCTTTGTGCTGGCCCCTGCTCAGTCCCCTCCCCATTTTGGAAATAACTATATCATCTTTCCAACCCTTGCAAAATCTCTGCCCCAGACCTGAGAGCTTTTCAGTTGCGGGCTGGTGGCCACTCATGCTAGGTGTGTGCGCACCTCGGCTACTCTGGAGGAAAATTGAGGGTTTTTTTGAATTACTTCCTGTTCACCCCATTGATTCCTACCCTACCCTGGGATTCTAGAGAAGGCCACGTTTATGACCCTGATGCTAGACAGAAGAGAGCCACAGTGGTCTGTGAGTCACATACACTCACAGCCAGGAGATGGGGACCTGGCACGCCACTGGGGGCCACACTGGGGCTTCACTCAGGAGTAGAGTGAGCAGCAGGGGTGGGGTTTGTAGTGACAAGAGGTGAGAAGCCTGGATCCCGCGGGAGGGTACTGGAGAACTTCACTGGCTGGTGGGGAACAGAAGCCCACTACTCAGGTGCAAGCAGGGGCTGTGCCTGGCCAGTCCCAAGGAGAGCTACTTGGCTTCCGAACTACTTTCCAAACACGGCTTTCCTCAGAGGATTAAGTAACTGATTATATTCATGACCTAGCTCTGCTGTAATGAATTACTCCCAAATTGGTGGCTAAAAACAACAGAAATGATTCACTCACAGTTCTGGGGGCAGAACTCCAAAACTGAGGTGTCAGGCAGCTCCAGGGGAGGATCCTTCCTGCCTCTCCGGGCCCTGGTGGCTGCTGGCATTCCCAGGCTGTGGCTGCATCATTCTGACCTCTGATCCATTCGCAGATGAACTTCTGCCTTCCTGCATGTCTGTGTGTCATTTTCTGTCTCTTATAAGGCACTTATCACTGGATTTGGAGACAACTCTAATCCAGGATCATCTCATTTTTATCTTTTCTATACCGTATCTGCAGTGAATCTATTTCCAAATAAAGCCACATTCTGAGGTTCTGGGTGCCATGAATGGGATGGAAGGATGACACTCTCCTCTTGCCATAACTACAGTGAATAGTTTAGGAGGTGAAGGGCTCAGGGGTGGCTAGCACATAAATATGGAGTCGTTATTTATTCTCCCCCAGTGAAACTTGCTACTCTAGACCCAAATGTGACTTTTCTCAAGCAATGTTGTCATTGCTTAATTCATCCCCGACACAAGTGGATCTTATAATTTAGTTGATCAATCAGGGTGGAATCAGGAAAACAGAAACCCCGCTCTACTGTAACAGAGATGTTAGTAGGAAGAATTGACTAAACAGGTGTGTTATAAAATGAACTGCACACAGCAGGTGCTGGCTGCGGGGAGCCAGCAGCTGCTAGGACAGAAGGAAAAAGTGGGGTCTTGTCACCCTGTCACTTGCCCTAGAAATCCTTACACCAGCTGCCTGAAGCAGGGATAAGACGCTAATTGGTGTGCGGATGGCTGAAGTATAAACTAAAACAGGTGTGTTTTCCTTAGCGGTAAGAGGCTGTGCTTGTTCCAAGTCTGCTCCTGAACACACCTTAGATCAAAGCTTTCTGCTCCCAGTAAGAGGGACTTTTCTGATATTTTCGGCAGGAGGAGGGCAGCCCCGCAAAAAAGAACAAGGAGAAAGAGGAGGAGGAGAAGGAGGAAGGGAGGATCAAGAACAAGAAGGAGGAAGCGGAGAAAGAAAAGAAGGAGAAAGAAATAAAGATAAAGGAATTCTGAAGTTTTAAGTGTTACTAGTTAAGTAAGTTCCCCAGAGCTGGCAGGACCGAGCTCCTCCCAGCCAGTAATTCATGGAGGATGGCGAAGCTGAGGTCATGTATTCAAGGGATGACTCTGTATTAAAAGAAAGAGAAAGGGGAAGGAAAGGGGCTTGCTCCGGCTGCTGTCTGAGTTGCTTGAGTAGGTTTCAGACAACAGACGTGTGTCCCTTATGGCTGCAGGGCTGCAGTCCAAGGTCCAGGTGCTGGCAGGCTCAGTGTTGGTGAGGGCTGCCTCCCGGACCGTGGACCGTCTTCCTGCTCTGTCCTCACACGAGGCAGGGGCAGGGAGCTCCCTGGGCTCTCTTCTGCGAGGACACCGATCCCACTCGGGGGTCTGCCTGCACGGTGTGGTCACCTCCTGAAAGCGCCTCCCTTCAGACTCTGATCTGCAGCACGTGGAGCTGCGGATGCTCCGCGCTGGATCAAGAGGCGCTGCCATGCAGTCAGGTCAAAAGGAAGGAGACCGGTCTACACTGTGTCGCAGAGGAAACAAAGCAGCAGACACATTTTCTTCGCATGTTGATGTCCACAGGATCTTTGGGAAAAGCTGAAACGGGTAAGGACATTTTGTTTTTGTTTCGTGTTTTAGGCATTCATCATTAATACCTCATCTGGTCATTACACACTGTGTGAGTGTATTGAAATGTCACATGTGCTGTGTTTTGCTATAGCCAGATGCAGGTAGGAATATTTCATAACTGTACTTCTGAGCAGATTTCTTGGCTGAAAGGCTTTGGGGACCTTATGCAGCTCTTAGACATACAGAGCATCACACACACACACACACACACACACACGCACACACATGCACACGTCTTGGAGATATTCATATACGTACAAGATGGAGCGATCACTGACTGTGTGCATGTCCTATTGTTGAACTGGCCTCAACTCCAAGGGACAGAAACTGAAAACCAGACACTGAAAACAAGGGACAATTTCGTTGAACTGGGGACAGAGGGAGGAATATTCTCAGGTCGGGTCTGGTAAAGTACAGCCAACCGGTCAAATCTGGCATGCAAGATGGATTTTGTTTGTCTGTTTACTTGCTTTTCTTCTTGTCTTTTTAAATAAAGACCTCTAAAGAGCAGATCTTGGCTCACAGTGAAACTGAGAGGAAGGTGCAGAGATTTTCCGTATGGCCTCTGACCCAACACATGCATAACTTCTCCCACGACCAGCGTCCTCCACCAGAGTGGTACATTGTCACAACTGATAAACTGCACCCAAAGTCCACAGTTCACATTTGGGCTCACTCTTGGTGTACATTCTGTGGGTTTGGACGAAAGTCCGATGCATGTATCCACCATTATAATGCACAGGATGGTTTCTCCACCTTACAAATGCTCTGTTTCCACCTGTTCATTCCTCTCTGTTACACCCAATCCCTTGCCACCACTGATCTTTCCGGTTTCCATAGTTTTCACTTTTCCAGAATGTCATATAGTTAGAATCATATACACTACCCACTCTTTTCAGGATTGGCTTCTTCCACTTAGTAATATGTATTTACATTTCCTCCATGTCTTTTCCTAGCTTCACAGCTCATTTCTTTTAGGGAGGGAATAATATTCCATCATCTGAATACACCAGCATTTATTTATCTGCTCACCTATTTGGAGAAACACCTTGGTTACTTCCAAGTTTTCACGGTTATGAGTAAAACTGCATAAATATCCATGTGCAGGCTTTCCTATGAACGTAAGTCTCTAACTCCTTTGGGTAAATTCCACACAGTACGACTGCTGGATCATACGGTAATAAGAGTATGTTTGGTTTTGTAAGAAAATACCAAGCTGTCTTCGTACCTGGCTATACCACTTTGCATTCGTCCAGCAGTGAGTGAGTTTCTGTTTCTCCACACCTTCTCCAGCATTTGGTGTTGTTGGTTGTCTTAGTCACTATGTCATTGCTGGAACAAAATACCCAACACCCACAACCTAAAGGAGAGGAAGTTTATTTTGGCTCACAGTTTTCAGAGGATCAGTCCACAGTTGGCTGTCTCCAAGCCAGGAAGGACATGATTAAAGGGCCTGGCAGAGGAAAGCTGCTCATATCATGGTAGCCAGAAAACAGAGTAAGAAGGGAGGAGCTGGGGTGGGAGATGCCCCCTTCCAGGTCAGGAACCCACCTCCTCTGACCAGCTCCAGTCTCTTAACTGCACCTTCAGGTGCTGAACTCATTAGTGATGAGTGTAGCCCCCCCCAATTCAGTCACCTTCCAAAAGCCCCTCCAGTGAACACATCAGAGTTTGGGGGACATTCTAGATCTAAACCGGAACATCAGTGTTCTGTACTTGGCTGTTCTAATAGATGTGTAGCCTGCCACATGTTTTTGTAAATAGAATTTTACTGGGACACAAATATCCCATTCCTCCTATGTGTAGTCTAAAGCTGCATTTATACTACAAAGGTAACGTGGGCTAAAGGTCATAGGGACCACAAATCCAAATAAATTTGCTCTCTGGAAAACAAGTGTATTAAGCCCTGTTCTAAGGCCATCCGTAAATTTTTTTACTATGTGCAAACGTGAGAACATTGGCCCCAGGGTGGGCTTGTGGATGCACATTCCAGGTCATGTGACCGCAGGAGGTAGAGATGACTAGCACTGTGGGCACACCATCAGCAGGACCAAGGCTGCCCCTGGCTGACCACACTGCACAGTTCTTGGCAAGAATTTTGTCTGTTAAGCATAGAGTCCCAGAATGTTTTTTAAGCTAACCAATAACTATCACCAGGTCCCAAATCATGCACCTTAGTATTTAATTGCTTTTGTATACAATTGCTTTTGTATGTGCTTATGTGAAATCCACATACCCAACCACTGTTATGCTAGAAAACACAGAGCGTCGCATGGCTGTCTCAACAGCGCCTTGTATTGAATCCCTGGACAGACTCCCAAGGAGCCCTGTGGCCACTATGCGGTGGTGTCCTGGTTGCTACAGCAGCCTCTGGCCACAAAGGGGCAGAGTATCCATGGATACCACGTAGCTCTGAGGTGCAAGAATCTGGTTCAAGATCAAGGCGTGCACACAGACCCTGTGGGCAGTGCTGAATCAGAGGCAGACTGAATTACTCAATTTTGCAAGACTTTGGTGGTTGTGGTGGCGGTGGTTTTGGTCTAGTCAAGGTAACGGGTGAGTGTGGGTTTACTCTGCTATCTCTTGGTTGTCTCTCTTGGGAATCATGTCATTTCTCCTACACAGAACATTCCTACAAGAAAATGCAAACCAGGCGTAGTCAGAAGGCTAGGGGACCAGACTTAAAAGGTTTGAAAGTAAGAATTTCACACATAAATAGAAAAGGCTGATTCCACACAAAAAGTCAATGTGCTCACTGCAAACTCTTAACAAAAAAATAGATTTACCTTTTCAGTGGGTAATAGTCACATGGTAAAAATACATAGACCATTGAAAAGGATACTGCTCGGGGAAATAAAAGGATTCTGTCTTCTTTCAGAGATATTTTATGAACATACAAGATATTTTATGAATGTGCAATTTTATATGCGAACGATGATCTAGGAGGCACCGATCTGCATCATGCTTCTGTTTTTCTCCTATTTAGCGATATACAGTGTTGAAGACCCTTCGCGGGTTCACAGACATCGGCCTCCATCTTTAACGCCAGCAAAGGAGCTGACTGTGTGGATTTCCACGCTGCCTTTCGCCAGCCCTCTCCAGATGGTCACTTAGGTGGTTTCCAAGCCTTGTGTCAAACAATGCAACAATGGCCAGGTCTGCACGTGTGTCCTGTAAACACGTTGACACCTACGTCGCCAAAATTTCTAGAAGATGAAAGACTGACCAGTCAGCAGGTAAGTATGCTATAAACTTTACTTAGGTCAATTATCCTTAATCATGATAATGATCCTAAACAACTTCTATATGTCATGCACAGTTCTGATTGCTATAGATACATCCTGTGGAGGAGGGAGGCCCTGTGAATAGACCTATTTTACAGATGCTCTTTTAGTACCCAAAGGAAATCTCTCCATAATTTTAATTTTATTGTTTATGAGTGAGGACCTTTTTGGTAACTAGTGGCTCATAACCTTTGATCATCTTGTGTTGAATTGTTAGTCTGTTTCTTAATATTAAACTATTAATGTTAAAAGCTTTTTGAATATGAAGAAATTCGATGATTTATCAGGTGTTGCCAATTCTTCACCTCAATTTACCATTTTTCTCCTGACTCTTTTGATAGTGTTTTCTTTTTGCCATGAAGATATTTTTTTAGTTTCTCTGTAGATGAATTTATTAGTCTTTATTTTTTATGATTTCTGACTTTTGTATAATGCCTGGAAAAATTACCACAATCTGTTATGATAAAAATAAATCTTCCATGTTTGCTCTAGTTCTTTTATGGCTTTTATTACATATGTGCTGTTGAATCTATTGCATTTATATTTAAATCTGGAATTTATCTTTGTATAAATAGAGATCCAATTTTACTCTTTTCCCAGATATCAAACCCATTTCTCCCATCCACTTCTAGGTTCACTCATATTTTCTCTACTGCCTTAAAAGGTCCTGATCATTTTATATTACTTTGCTGAATGTTTTGAGTCTATTTCTGAACTTTACTATGCCCCATTGATCCATCTTCCTATTTCTAAGCCAGGATTGGGCACGCTGAATTTCTGTGGTTTTAAAATATTGCTCTGAGATGATTTAACATTTCATAGCAATATTTTCTTTCATTACTTTTCTCCTGAAATTTTCTTGGCTAGTCTTGCGTGTTCTATTTCCCATTTATGTTCAGTTTTCCATATAAAGTTTGGCTTTGACTCATCCATGTTAATTTGAATGAGGCAAGGCTTTCAAACTCTTTGTTTAAAATCTATCGACTTGCTTACCTGTGCCTCCAGTGACAGAAGGAGGACGGTCAACAAAGTTCACCCATGTTTATGACTTGGAGAAATCAGGAATCTATGTAAATATTTTTGCCTGGACCAACCAGTTTGGACATTAGCCTTTGGGGAAGTTAGGGTTGCCTTTCTCTGGGTGCACTAGTGACCTCTGAAACCAGGTGCTCTACCAGTCCTTTGTTGGAATAATAACAGCACAGGTGGTATTTATGACACAGAACACTATTGCTCTTCTCTGCAGCTGCTTGGGAAGAAGGGACATTTCATTCTTATTATTTTGGTGCAGTCTTGCTGTGATTTTTCAACACTAAAAGATGTGTGTGTGTGTGTGTGTGCGCACGCGCACGCGCGTGCACATGTGGTGCTGGGGATTGAACTCAGAGCCTTTGCCCTGAACTTTATCCCTAGCCCTTTTATTTTTTTATTTTGAGACAGTGTTTCACTAAGTTGCTAAGTTAACTAAACAGGGCTTGAACTTCTGATCCTCCTGCCTCAGCCTCCCAGTGTCCAAGGATTACAGATGTGTACCACCACGCCAGTTTAAAGGCTAGAATTCTTTTAACTATGCTGAGAGAAAAGTGGGCCTGAAAAGCACAAAATATTTCACTGGAAAGGAAGAGAGAAAAGTAAGGTCATTAGTAAAGGGAACAAGGGCATTCTGGCATTCAGTGTAGTTCTGTAAAACAAAACAAGACAGCAATAGAACATGTAAATCTTCTATTATCTCCTTGGGATTAGACTAAATTTATAGATTAATGAGGGGAGAATTGTTATCTTATTCAAATGATTCTGTCTCTCTAAGAATAAGAAACATATTTGCATTTAGTCAAATCTTCCTTTTTGTCCCTCTGTCTTTCAGATTTTCTTTGTATAAATCTTGTGCATTTGTTCTGCTCTTGGGGTATTTTATCTTCTTTTGTTCCTATTGTAAATGCAATCTTTTCTTCGAATATATTCACAGAGTTATTGCTGTATAGATTCTTGGACTTTTAAAAATATTTATTTCGTGGCTGCTTAGCTCAGTGAATTATCCTACTGTTGGTAATAGTTCTGTAATTTATGCTCTTAATTTTTCCAGTCATACAGTCAGTGGGAGCATTTGACTCCTCTGTTCCAGTCTTGGAGCCTCCTCCCTCATTCTTGTCTGGCTGAATCAGATGATTCCTCACTACCATACTAGATGACAGTGTCACAACACATAAGAGTGCTCATTCTGTGGTGCTGGGACGCTGCTGATGTTTCCCCATTAAACGTAAGTCTAGCTTCTGGCTTGTGATATATTTAATTTAGCTTCTTAGGGAAGTATCTTTCCTCTGATGTATTAAGGCTTTTAAAATCAGGATGTAATTGTAGTTTAACCAGTATGTATGTACCATCTATGAAGACGAACACTTTGTATGGAGGGGTATTTCTGTGGTACATCACAGCAATGGATTTTTGAAATATTGAATACCTTTTGTTTAATTCTTTTCATGCACTGTTGGATCTATTTGCTAATAATATATTTGCAAGATTTACATCAAAATCCACAAGTGACGCTCACCTGTGACTCCTTTGTGTTATGGTGACTGTATCCAGTTATCACTGATACACAAGGTCGCTTCGTCAGAATGATATGGAAGATTTTCTCCCTTCTCCCCATTTAGAGGAGTTTGAAACGCTAGAATTCTCCGACCCGTAAGGCTTAGTGGGCTTGATTTCTGAAATTGCGGGAACAACATGCTTTTCTGGGTGAATAATGTTTACTTAGCAAGTTTTTTTTCAACATCTTCTAAATCACCAATATTTTCTTATTCTTGAAATCTCTCTTGGTAATTTATATTATCCTAGAAAATCTTCCATTTGGGATCTATTTACATAAAACTGAACAGAAGAATTGATGAATCTTTGTATAATTTTATTCATATCTATAGTTATTCCACTCACAGTTGTTATTTTATAAACTTGTTCTTTCTCCTTTCTTTATTAAGGTAGGTAATTGTTTATACATTTTGTTTCATTTCTCCACCTCCAAGGAATTCCCTCTTACATGTATTACTAGTTTCACTGTTTTTCTGTTTTCTAAATTCTGCTCTCATCATTTCCGATTATTATTATTGTTGCTGTTATGCAGCACCAGGTACTGAACCCAGAGCCTTCACACTGAGCCAGCCCTTTTTATATTTTTCATTTTGAAATAGGGTCTCAATAATTTGCTAAGTTGTTCAGGCTGGACTTGAACTTGCAATCCTCCTGACTCAGACGCCCAGAGTGCTGGAGTTACAGGCATGCACAACCACACCTGATTTCCAATTATTTTTCACCTTCTTACTTTAGTTGATCTGTCTATTTGCAATATTGAGGTACTGAGATCTCCCACTATATTTGTATTGCTATTTATCTGATGTTTTATGTCCATTAGAGTTTATTTTATGAAATTGGGTATACCAAGGTTTGGTGCGTATATGTTTGTAATTGTTATCTCTTCCTGTTGAATAATTCTGTTAACAAATATGCCTCTTTTGAACAGCTTTGGCTTGAAATCCCCTTTGTCTGAAAATAGGATAGCTACTCCTATTTGATTTTGAGTTCCCATTACATGGAATATTGTTTTCTATCCTTTAATTTTTTAGTCTATGAATTTCTTTTTGTATTAGATGTGTTTCTTGAATACAGCATACCATTGGATTCTGCTTCTTGATCCATTCTGTTAATCTATCTTTTGATTGGCAAGTTGAGTCCATTTATGTTGATAGTTATGACTGATAGGTATTGACTTATTCCTATCATTGCATTAATTTCCGGTTGCTGTTGTGCTTTCTTTCTCTTGTACTTAACTGCTAGCCCTACCTGATGTATTCATTTTATTGGAGCATTTGGCATTGTTCGCTTCATTATCTCCTAGGACAACCTCAAGAATTTTTTGGAGTGTTGGTTTGGTGGTCATGAATTTCTTTAGGTTTTTTTTTATTGTGGAAGTACGTTATTTCTTCATCAATTTTTAAAGATAATTTTACAGGATATAACAGTCTGGATTGGAAATTGTTTTCTTTAAGAGTTTGAAACACTTCATTCCATGATCTCCTTGCCTTTAAGGTTTATGCTGAGAATACCAAACAATTTCCCAGAATGGCTGTACCATTTAACATTGGATGAGAGTTCTTGTTTTTCAATATCCTGACCAGCGCCCATTATTGTTCATTGTTCATTTTTAAAATTATAGTCGTGGGAGTGGGTATGTAATCATACATCATTGTGGTTTTGATTTGTATTTCCTTCATTATTGGTGACGCTGAGCAACTTTTCATGTCTTTATTGGTCATTTGTATATCTTTCTTGATGAAACATCTATTCAAATCCTTCTCCTACTTTTTATTGGGCTTTTTTCCTCTTATTACTAAGTTTTAGGACTATTTCAAATATTCTGGATACAAGTCATTTATCAGATTTATGACTTGCAAACAATGCCTCCTAGTCCATGTGGCTTATCTTTTCATTTTCTTAATAGTGCCTCTTGAACATGAAAATTTTTGCATTTTGATGAAGTTTATCAGATTCTTTTCTTTTATGGATTATGCTTTTGATATTGTGGCCAAAAAATTTTATATTATATAAAATTTTATATTTTATAAATTTTACCATATCCAAGGCCCTTTTCTGTGTTTGTTCAGAATATTATTAATTTTAGCTCTTACATTTAAGTTGATGACCGATTTTGAGTTAATGTTTATATATGGCTTGAGAGGTAAGAGTCTCCTTTCTTTTTTCTTTGCACATGACTATCTAATTTTTCTAGTAATATTTGTTGACTGTCCTTTCCTCCATTTTTCTTTAAGTCCATTATTTTTCATTTATATTCTTTATTAGTGTTAGCTGCTTCACATAGCCCCAGATATGTACTGCTTTTAATTATTATTCTCCTTATGGCATGTTATGCTTATTTTTTATTTCATTTTGACACAATTTTTAAGCTTTAGTTTCCAGGTGGCCAACTTACATTTTTTAATTTTGAAAATTAATTTTTATTCTTAATAATTATTCATAAGAAGTACTTTCTAAAAGGGTTGAGGTGTCCTTTACAGACAAATATATGATGTTTTTGTGTGACAATTCCATGGTTCTTAGAAATAAAGTAAATTTTGTACCCTTGAGGCAGAGAGTTTAACATGTATTCAATTAGATCTGTTTTGTTAACTACATCAATTGTATATTTTGATTTCTATACCTTTACTTAAAAATTTTGTCTATTTTTTCTATTTTGCACTGAGTGTTCAATCAAATTTGTCTGAGTTGTTTCTGCCATGTTTTCTTACTTTCTACTAATGTTGCTTTATGAGTTTTGACTTTGGGTTATCTTGTGCATAGATAGTCACAGTACAGGCTGATCAAGGTAGATGTTAGAGGATCAAGGTAAATCAAAGCATTTTTTAAAATGCCACCTGAAAGGTCGTACCCCAGCAAGAGAGGAAACACCTAGAGCCTGTATTCTTGGCTGGGAGGGCCTTTCTCTGGAGAAGCAGATGAGAAAGATGCTTGTCATAACCCACAATGTCCTTCCACTGTCATCTGAAATGTCCTTTTACATTGTCGGGCATCAGAACTCAGTCATGAAGTCTGCCTCCCCAGAGGGTTCTCCTGAGGCCATCAAGGGTGGTTGTGAGCCACATTTATTCATTGACATTTTTTTAAAATGCAATTTGGACATGCCAACATGCAAAAGCACCTGTTTCTTTTCTTTAAAAGAACTATTTTTTGGATAATCAAGTCCACATCATTGCCTCCTCTACTCCCAATGTAGAGTCTCCTAAGCCAACTGGCTCTTTGGCTGGACAAATGGAAAAAAAAAAAAAAAAAACTTCCTTCTACCAGAATTAATTAGGTCTCCAGCATCAGAAGTATCAGTGGATGTGGGAGCGCTTTCTCCCAGAACTGCAGCTCAGATGAGCGGTTTTGCTTGGTTACCTTTAGGTCGGTGTGCACCTGGACTAGCCGGAGGGCCACCGCTGTGTACATGAGCCAGAAGAAAATGCTTGACCCTCCTGGGGGTCCAGGCTGCTCCATTTCACTGTTATGTAAGCATTACAGAGTGACAAATAGCTGGTGTCTCCGTCACTGCGTCAGCAGGCAGGCAGCTGCACCACCCTGCTCTGACCATGATCCTGACCACCCGCCACTCCCAGGGACGGGCGCTCTTCATTAGATGCCACCACGTGGCAACATCCATGACGAATGTGCAATCTTGCTTAAAAATAGCATTTGCATTTTTCCTTATAAACCTTAAGTTTTGTTTAGCACAAACCCTATTGAGGCTTTCCACACTAATGAAACTACAGGAAGAGGTTTATACTGAAGCATAAATGTACACAAAAAATATGCATGTATCACAAATGTAAAGCTCCAAACATGTGAATTGTCCCAACAAACAAACCCACACATGGACCATAACCAGCCGCAAGTCCCCCGTGTCACTTAACTGAAGGGCAAGTGAAAGGCATCCGTTATCCTGACTTTTAACATCCCAGATTAATGTTGGCCATCAAGGAGAGACTGAAGGTCTTGGATATACCTTGGGGGGACAATGTACAATTTATCCTGTAGGCAAGTGACTGGGGGATTCCATGACCTTAGACTCTGGCTTGAAGGTGACCTTTGGGGTGGAAGGAGAGGGACTCTGGTGTCAGAATATCCACCTCTGAAATCCACGAGCTATGTGAGGGTAGCTCAGTCACTTCCCTGAGCCTGAAAGTCCTCGTCTCTCTAAAGGGAAATAGTAAACCCTGCTTCACAGGATTCTGAGAGGTAGAAATTAATTTAGAAAACACTTGACACCAAATTCTTTCTTAATTGTAAGCAGCCTCTCTACAACATGGGCTAGACTGGCCTCTCTATGGAGCATAATGTTTGCGTCCCAGACATCTTTCTTTCTGTCTCCTCGTTTGGCGGGGGTGGGGGTGGGGTCTTACCATTCCCCACATCCCAGGGCAACATGCTCCTGAGCTGAACGCTGAAACCTGCGACTTCACAAAGGACACAGATCCCAAGACTTTGACTCTCACAGGCCGGGTGCCTGGATGTGCCCTCCCCCTCTAGAGGCAGCCTGCAGTTCAGATACCTGCCAGGGAGACGCACATGCGCATGCGCGCACAGAGTTGCAATACAGAATTAGACTTCTCCCTCTCATCCTGCCCTCCACTCACTTGTTCTCCCCTCCACCAGTAAGACTTGTTCTTAATTTCCTGGACATTCTTCCAGCAGCTTTTGAACACCTATACAAACATTTTTCTCCCCATTTTTTACATAAATGGTAATAGTGCTCTTTTCTTTGTCTTTATTCATTTAACAATCTGCTTTAGAGATTTTTGTACATCAGTACACAAATGGCTTCCTCATTCTTTTTCACAGCTATATAGTATTCCATGATTTACCTATATTAAACTTTTAACAACTTCATTGAAATATAATTTACATACCATAAGATTTACCCATTTAAAGTATACATTCAATGACTCCTAATAAAGAGTCATGCAACTAGTGCCACAGTATTACAAGTTTCATTACCCTCAAAAAATCCTACACCCAAAAAATTCCTTAGTTATCACCCCTCTAAGCCCCATATCTTAGGGAACCACTAATCTGTGGTAGGCAACCACG
Source organism: Hystrix cristata (assembly GCA_004026905.1). NCBI lineage: Eukaryota > Metazoa > Chordata > Mammalia > Rodentia > Hystricidae > Hystrix > Hystrix cristata. The sequence goes on from PVJO010002551.1 coordinate 106,473, forward strand.
TTTGCCTACTCTTGACATTTCATATAAATGACATTGTACCATATATGGTCCTTTCCGACGGGCTTCTTCTACTAAGCATAATGTCCCCAGGGTTGAACCATGCCATAACATGTGCAGACACTTCATTCTCTTTATTACTGACTAATATTCCACTGTATGAACATTCCACCTTTTATTTATGTGTTCATTACTTGATAGACATTTGTATTTTTCCCATATGGGGGCTATTGTGGGTAATAGTGCTATAAAAGTTCATGGTCAAGTCTCTTTGTGAACTTGTGTTTTCATTTCTCCTAAGTATATAGCCAGAAGCGGAATTGCTGAATCACATGGTTTATTTTACAATTTAATCATCCAGCTCTCCTCATGCTGAAAATTTCATCAAATTACATCTTAAAAACTAAAAACCTTCACGAGTGTGGCAGGGCCTGGACTTAGGGTAAGGGACTCAGGATAACAGGCCTGGGAACCAAGGCTGCGGAACTTGCCAGCCTTCCAGCTGTGCCTGTATCCCCTGTCTCTGGGGGTCTTTTCCTCAGACTCCAATTCAAGTACTTCCCAGTCTTCTCTGCCTCAATTCCAACATGGTCTGTGGCCCCATCCGGGTCTGGGAAGAGCAGGGTCATGTTTCATCCTGTGGGCCTGACCCTTCTGCTGGGCGTCCTCGTCCAGGAGACTCTCCAAGAGGAAGCTGGGAACTCCTGACCATGGACTTTCCTGGCCCTGTGACAGTGGGCCTCTGCCACGCCTGGTCCCAGTTACACCTGCAACAGGTGCAGACCAGCGCAGTTCAGGAGCCGTCTGGGCTTTTCTGAGCTGGCCGGCCAGTCTTGGGTACAGCTCCCTGCCACTGCTGGTCACAGCGGGCTGGGGGGGGGGGGAGCAGAGACTCCCTCATACCAGCGTGTTTTTTAAAATGTTTCAATTTAGACATTTTTAACAAGCCAGTGCCAGGAAATGGTTTTTCTTCTGAGCCAAGAGAAAGAAGACAGATCTACTGGGACCCTTTCATTAACTGACAGAGAAGATTCATCCACTTGCTGGCTGCTAAGTTTCTGTTTGGTGCTGCCTGGAAGTTCTGGGGCTCTCGTGTTACTTTCCCCTCGGAAAGTTCAGTGCACCCCAGTTGCAGAGGGACTGTGATCATTTGCAGGGAGGCCTCCTTTTCTCCTTTTCCCCTCCCAAGGCAGAAGCTGGACTGGCATGCTGAAAGTCAAGGTCAAAGTCAGCTCACGGAAGGTGAGTATTCTGCCCCAGCGCAGCTCCAGAATTGCTTATTTATTTCCCATCATCAAATAACAAGCGTCACATGGCGCATCTCTGCCATAGGATGTGTTTGCACATTAAGATACAATCTCTTACCATTTTTTTCAAGAAAAGCAAAGTACACTGCACTGCAATAATTAATGAGTTTCTTTCAGTGGACAATGTGCTACTTTAAAGCAATCAAATGTTATGTAATCTTAGTCAAGTATATTTTATTCTGTACCTGAATTATTCTATAACAATTTCCAGAACATTCTGTTGTCATAATTAAGACTAATTGTCTTCTTGTTGGGTTGAGTATGGAATTTCCCCCCATTTGAGACTTAAAGGTCTCAAACCATTCCACCAATAGTGTTATAAAATTCACAATTGTTGGATTGCCTTTTTATGAGTGATTAATTTATGTAATTAAATCTGTCCATTTATCATAGGCTTTGTCACGTTTGGTTGGAGAGTTACTTTTAAATAGCTTCTCCCTTCATCTAAAACGAATAGGATTATTCAACCATTCTGGCAATTAACTATAATAAAAAATACTGACCTCTCTGAGTCCTGCATTAGAAAAATGAATTATCAACGAACAAATATGAAGTGGGAGGTATTTATAGAGCCCCTTTGGTCAGCCTGTGACAAATCTGAATAGACCTGTGTTCCTAAGGAGCAAGAAATTGGGATTGGAACCAGTAAAACTCAACTGGGAAGTATCCCTGAGGATCACAAACTACTTCTCTTGTTTTCATTATTTCATTTTCTTCCCTGGCTCCCCAAGCAGAGAACACAGTTTTGAATTAAACAGCAATTGAGATCTTTATCTTGTGACCTGACAAGGACACATAGCGTCTCTACCCAGGAGCACTTCACCAAGGAGACCAGAAAAGTACCAACTTGTAATCTTGCCTTTTTAAATTAATTTCTTTTTTAAAAAATAAGTGCACCTGGTACAAAATGTACAAAAGGCAGACAGTGAAAAGTACATCTTCTTCCAATTCTCTTCCCCACAGGTAACCACAGGGGCCAATTTCTTGAGAATTCTCCCAGACATATTCCACATGGCTATGGTTTGCCTAAGTGTTCCCCAAAGACTATATGTTAAAAGCTGGGCCCCCAGCCTGTGGTGCTGTGGGGCAGTGGTGGAACCTATGCATGGCCTTGAAGAGAATATTGGGGTTCCGCCTTTTCCTCTCTCTCTTTGCTTCCCAGCTGCAATGATGTGGACAGCTTCCCTTCTTCTTTATAAGTCAATTTACCTCAAATATTTGTTACAGAGAAAGAAAGGTGACCGACACATATACATGTATAAACTACAGGCAGGTAAAATATACTCCCATTTTAACATGCATTATTGCATACTATATGATTGTTCACTTATTTTTTAGCTATTAGTATTTAGCACCTAAAAACCTTTTTATGGCTGTATTGTATTCCATGGCATGGAACAAAATTCGCTTATTTATTTTTGGTTTTTTGAGACAGCATCTCACTATGTAGTTCAGGCTGGGCTTGAACTCACTGTGCATCCCGGGCTGGCCCCGAACTCACAGCAGTCTTGAGTGTTAGGATTACAGGTGTGTACCACCACATCCAGCTCTCCGGAATGTATTTAATCATCCTCCAACATTCAAGCCGATCTCAGGCATTACTCAGCAGAAGCAGGTTGCAGTCTAACATTAAGAGTACTCTCCTCACTTGGGATCCTTAGGAACTGGCTCCAGGGCCCCCACAGATGCCAAACTGGCAGACGCTCAGATCCTTTATATAAAATGGCATAGTATTTTCCTATGAACTATACAGTCCTCTCATACACTTCAGGTCACCTCTGTATTACTTATGATGCCTAATACAATGTAAATGCCATGTAAATAGTGATTATTTGTGGCCGTTTAGGGAATAATTACAAGGGGGATAAAAGCTCTGTATGTGTTCAGTACTGACTTAGTTTTTCCTTTTGGAATATTTTTGATCTGTGGCTGTTTGAATCCATGGAGGCAGAACCCACGAATACAGAGGGCTGTCTGTTCCTTGTTTCAGACATGTTCTAGAACATCATCAGGACAAATTGTTAAAGTAGAATTGTTGAGTTGAAGGTAAGTGCATTTGTAATATCCATAGATCTTTCGCGTGTGCATTCCATATTGCTTGTATGAATTAACGTTTGGTCAGTAATTACACAAGGCCTTCATTCCCCAGCAGGTGTATCTACACAATGTATTTTGAAACATCTTAACTTTGCAAACCTAATAGGTTACAAAGTTTTCTCTCGGTTTTATTTTGCCTTTTCCCCAGGAGTGACATTGAGGAGGTTTTTTATGTTCACACTTCTTTTTTCCCCCTGTAATCAATGTGTCCATATCCTCAGCACATTTTCTACTGAGGTTTTAAGACATTTTTCCTACAGAACTGACAGTCCTCAAGAAAATGAGACATACAAATTGCAATATTTCTTCAGTTTGTCATTTGTCGTTTGGTTTCGTTGTATGAAATAACTTAAAACATGTGAAGTGTACTTGAGTTTAACTTTTTCTTTCATTCTGGATTTTCCATAAAACTAGCCAGCCAAAGAAATTAATATACATTTTCTTAAATGAGTGAAGTTGATAAGCTCACAGATCAGCTGGGATTTGCACAGGGCTTGGGGGATTTCTTCTGGATTTTTGTGCTATGCTTAGAAAGGATATTCTACTCTTGAGATGATAAAGAAATCTGCCATAGGTTTTTTGTAGTCCTTAGTTATTTCACTTTTTCTGTTAATATCTTTGATTTATCTGGACTGATTAAGAAGCTACAGTGAGAAATGTGCCTAGCTACACTGCACCAATGCTACTTATGAATAATCGTCCTGTTCCCTACTAATTGGAAATGCTCCTTTAGCATCCACCCAGGTCCAGGTCCTCACCTACGGCTGGAGTCTTCTCTCTGCTCCATTGTTCTTCCTGCCCTTGTGTCGCCTTCAAACTGTCTTAGCAGTTGTATTGTTACCGGAAGATGTGGTAGGGCGGGTTGCACCTGGTTCTGAAGGTTCTCCCAAGCCCTGCGCAAAACCCAGCTGATCTGTGAGCTTTCCCACTTCATTCATTTAAGAAAAATGTATATTAATTTCTTTGGTTGGCTAGTTTTAAATTTCTGGTTGGGCTAATTCACTCATCATTCTTTTTTTTTCCCAGACATTTCCTACTTTGTCTCGACCATGACTTTTTCTAAACGAATAGCTTGTGTAGATTATTTGGGGAGAAAATAGACATTTTTATGATGTTTCATCTCCTGCTCTAGAACTTGGTGCTTTGAAATCTAGATTTTTTTTTTAAACGTTGATTTTTTGTTTCAATATGTTAGGTTGTTAGGCTCCTGCCCACTCCATAAAGAATGCCTCTTAACTTAAGGAGCCCCAGGCTGTTCACTGATACAAGAATTGGCTTGGCCGTGTAGTCCTCAACCCAAAATGCTTTATCTCATCTGGACCTCTGTGTTTCTCAGTCATCCCAGCGATGCCCCTGGGAGCTTCTTACCAGACAAGTGCCACCTCCCTCATGAATGATCCCATGGCCGAGAGGAACAGCACCACCTCTACCAGGGCTCTGTGGCTGCTGGACGGGATAAGCGCTGCCTGGTACATCCTCACCATCATCGGCATCTTTGGGGTGATTTTCCTCTTCCAGTTGGCCAGCAACATCCTCAGGAAGAATGATAAGTCCTTGGAGGAGAGTTATTATTCCAATTTGACCTTTGAGCTCAAAAAGAAAGGGCTGCAGAGGAAAGTGGCTGAATGTTCCTCACTGATCATTAGCAACGCAGCTGTCCAACAGCCTAGCCAGACCAGCCTGGTGTCGCCATGCAGAAACAGCGGGCCCCAAACCGGAGCCCAGGGGATTCCTTGAAAGTCAAGCCAGCAGATCTCCAATAGGAGGCTCCAACCTTTTTGCAGGAAGAGTATCTTTGGGCTTTCCAGAACCTGGAGAGAGGAGTCCAGCCCGTGAATGGGGCTGAAAGAGCATCACCATGCTGTGGGTACTTCTGGCCGATGGGCATGTGGCCAGACACCAGGAGCTATGATCCTCTGAGGCTTTCTGATGCTTTAAGGTTCAGGCAGCAGAAGCCATACTTGCCCTTCCCTAGCAGAACCTGTGCTCTAGGTAAAGGCTTATGCACCCAATGTTCTCATAGGAATTCAGGATCCTCTGAGGAAACAAGTGGTTTCTTGTCATGGAAAGAAGGCTGAATTTGGAGACAGATGCTCTAGATTAAAATTCAACTTCTAGGGAGAGGTCACATAAAGTTTGAGTGGCTGGTTGCTCACCTGGAGCCTGCAAAAGTTGGGGAAGGTGGAACCAGAGGACCATTTCATTTTAAAGACATCGACTCCATTGAATTCAGAACCAAAGTCATTTATATCAGAAGTGAGGGGTTCTTCATTTTCATTGCATGAGTGGAGTACATTGGAAAATGCCCTTGTTTGGACTCAGACGCTCTGGACTGTACTCTGGGCTTGATGATCACTCCTTCCATATCCCTGTACACACCACTCCGTCTCTCTGGAACTTAGTTTACAGATAAAATTGAGGAGAACAATGCCGGATTGGCTAGCCTTACCAAAGAGACAGGATCTGATCAGATCATGAGTGTGAGTGTATTCTGAAAAGCAAAATAATATATAAATATAAGCGTTATCGTGATGGTGTGGGTGACTGTGGCGTGGCAGGTGGTGCTGGTGATGGTGGTGTGGGCGGTGGTGGCCGCTGTTGATCGGGGTGGCCAAGGTGGGTGTTGACCATGGCGCTGATGGTTGATATTGGTGTTGGCGGTTGATGGTAGACATGAATCATGGTGGTGGAAGTTGAGGAGAGTGGAGGCTTGGTGCAATCATCGATGTGGGTGGTGGCGGAGTGATACTGTTGTGGAGCAGGAAATGACTAATCCATTAGCAGTCAGTCTTTAAATCATTGGTATATTGCTTTGTTCTGCAAGAGAGCCCATCTGTGCATCTGTCGATGAGACATACTGTGAATTTGTAACCGTCAGGGCACAATAGAACTTTAAGAGTTAGAAATTTTTCCCTCTAGAAACAAGCTGTTTCTCCAAATTTCCTTAGGCCCTTCTTTCAGCCCTTCTTCCCCAGCTCAGATGAATGGATTTGTAGATATTGGCTCCAGGTGGTCAGGGTTCCGTTTCCTTTTAACAGGGAAGGAAAGGAGCAGTACAGGGCCAGAAGGAATGAAGCAAGTCTGGAATTGTCTGTGGTCTCATTGTTCTCCCTCCTGCTCTGCTCCTTATTATAAAAGGCCCTCTCGCACACCTGGTCACAGCAAAATGATGATTGTGGCAATATGAGGCCCCTCCATTTCTTTGGAGCTAGCTTCAAATAAACCCTTTTTCCTGTTCACCAAAAATGAATGACTCCTGTGGTTTGTTTGAAGAGCAATGAGCAAAGGGAACTGTGTGACCAATAAAGAATTGAGTCTATGAGATTCAGGTTTTACTGATAGAACAGTCACCACCTTTGTAATTCCTTACCTTAAATATAATGTGATCTATTTAAGTGTTTGACAAGTATCTGTTATTTATGTACTTGTCCAAGAAATAATATCTTATTTATATGACTGATTACTACAATATATTTAGTCGAGGTTCTATAAGTGACTTTCAGCAGTTAATGAAAAAAGTTATCTATTGTCCAAATTTCTATGAGGTTCATCCCGTTCGGCTTTTGGAGATCCTTCTGGCCTACAGATAATTTTTTTTTCCTGCCTGCAGACTACATTCAGCAATCAACCCTTATGATTTCATAAAGGTCAGAATTAAAGCTTTTGTTTTGGTGAAGTGAGAAATACTTTCAAGTATTTTTCCTTTTCATATTTTCCTCATCATTCCATGGGCTGGAAACAAAAGTGTTAGTTTGTTGATATAATTAAGGCTGGGTTTTATGCTTATGTTTGAGATGCAGGGTAGAATAAAACAGAAGATGAAGAGGTAGAGTAGAATATCACTGGTAGTGAAGAGGAACACAAAGCATTAAATGGGAGTCAATGGTCTGATCTTAAATTTGAGGATAGGAAGTTAACTGGTAGGCTTCATTTGCTAGTTGTCTTTGAAGAATACCCTTCTCCCTTCTTAGACCAATTGCCCTGCATTTGCCTTTGAGGGCCCTATTTCCATCCGGGGATCTATATGGCTCTGGGGAAGCTGAAACTACCCCTAGTTCAAGGGTTGAATAAGAGTCACTGGAGGTTAATCCAATCAGTGCATCCCGTCTCCTGGCATGACTGGGCCAAGGAAGGACCCAAACCTAAGTAAACCAACCCAATCAGAATGACCAGAAGACATTACATGGAGAATTCCAGAACACAAAGACTCACTCTGTGGGGGACTAAAAGCAGATCTGAGTCTGGAATTACTGGATTCATTTTCCCAAGAGGAAAGCCAACCAGAGGGCAAAAACATAAGGGAGATCAGACTGAGAAAATTACAAAGATTACAAGCCTGCTCGAAGCCTTAATTTACCTCTGGAATTTCTCAGTTTGTGAGCCAGTAAATTCCCTTTATTAGGTCCATTGCAGGTACACTTTTTGTTTCTGAAAGCCAAAAGTATCCTAACTAATACTTTTGGGTACATAATTTCCTGAAGCAAATGAGCCTTAGAGGGGAATTTGGAGAGAGAGGATGTGTGATGTGGTATGTGGGAGGCTGAAACCACTTCTTTCAGCATGATTTTTATATTTATAGGCTTTTTGTAAATTCGTAGGGAAAAAAATAGATTTAGCATGCAGTGGTCATATAGAATATTTCTCATAGCTTGACCTCTCCAAGAACTTCTGTCCCATTTAACCCTCAGCCCCTGCCTCTGTCAATGAACTGCCGTGAAAACCCCAAGGAGGGCCACTTAAAGTTGATCGCGGGTCAGAAGATGGTTCAAAGCTAATTTCTGAGGAACAAGAGCCACTGTCTTTCTACTAACACCCACTACAGTTCCAGCAGATGCAAGAACATGTTCCCAAGCAACCTTACTGCTCCTTAGTCCAAATCCATCATTTTCTGGGGAACTTGTCTGAGAGTGTGCCTTGGAGATGTGTTCTTGGATGTGGGCATTTTAAGCAATACTGGTGGTGGGAGAAAACACTTCAAATACTGTGGATTTTTTTTTTTCTAGGAAAATCCCTTAACTCTAGAATACTCAGGATCAGAGCCATGAGCCACAGTTTCAACAATCGCCTTATACAGTGCTTGAACAAATAGAGACTGTGTGAGCTCCGTGACATTAACATTTAATTCAGAGAGGAGAAAAGAGAGTCTCAAGTGCCACCGGCCCTGGTACAGACAGGAACAAAGCACTCTGATTCCCAGTACTCCTGATACCTTCTCTTTCTCTGACCCTGTAAGATTCCCCCAACACTTAGGAGAGGAGCTCAGATAAAGGTCTTCTTCCGAAATGGAAATTATTTAAAAACAATGCAGAATGGATCCAGAGTGTTTTCCTCAGAGGATCTGTGGCTGATGGTACCAGGGTTTGTACTAAAACCAAAGCAAGGTTAAAAGAGCTTTCCTGGGTGATTGGAACACATCTATTCTAAATAAAATGCTGTCAGCTCAATTGCATTATTATTTAATTTTCTGTTGTGATGTGATTATCACATTTTAGAAAAGGATTTAAAAAAAAGAATTTAGAGAATAAATATCTGCTGGCATTTTACAGCCCAGTGTCAGATGTCCTCTATTTCTTGTAACTGATACTGATTGTTTAGACTTCTACAAGAACAAAAGAATGGCAACTCATCCTTCAGATAAAGCTTAGAAAGTTCTTTGATTGACACTAATGAAAAAATTTTACATGACTAATACAGTGGCACCTCAGTTCACAAATGCTTTTGTTTGCAAACAATTTGGTTCCCAAATAGAAGCATTTGGCAAAGTTTTGTTTTTGTTTGCAAACTCTGCATCAGGTGACACATACAACTACAGCCATCTTTGTCATACAAACACAAATGTGGCCATCTTTTTCAAATTCGTAGAACAAATTAAGTCGGCGAATTGAGGTACCACTGTATGTAGAGAGTCATCAACACAACAAACATAACGTACGATTTTAGGGATGGTAGCAGAGGCAGTCACAAAATCAGGAAAGAGCAGGGTCAGACTGCTCCGAGACCCTCATTCCATGACCCCAGCTAGAATCCTCCCAGAAGAGAACTCAACTCTCACATCTATTTCTTTGTGCCTCTGCTTGCTGAAGTTTCATATTTCAGTTCTAGAGCATTCTATTGAATTGGGGTAGAACAGAGACTAGAGGAGTGAGTCTAGGGAGTGGAGGGCTCTGATTGGCTGCTGCTATGTCATGTGGTCCCTCATGTTGTTACATCAGAAGTGTTGCAGCAGTCAGACCACGGAGAAACCAAGCACTGTGCTCGAACTTGGAGAGCTCGAGAATTCAGTTTATTAAGCCTGCGACCCCAGACTGGCTACTTGCCTAAAAATCTGAGGCCCTGAGATCAGAGCCGCTTCTCCTTTTATAGAGTCAGTACATGTGACTGCACTGCAGGCAGCTGCTAATTGGTTTGCAGGTTATGGGTATTTGCATGGCTCGGGAGTTGCTAGGGAAAGTTACACAGCAAGAGAGTTACTGGGATTGGGGAGAACTTACAGGAACAGAACACTTACATCTTATCAGAACATCTGTAAGCACCAACAGTCCCAAGCTAATCTTTAGAAATGCTGACCCTACAGAAGTAGGACACCAACAAAACATTTCACATCTGGGCAGGAACTTACAGAAACATTTTACATCCGCAAAGGAATTTGTGATTTTGGTTGAATACAAGCTCTCATATATGTAGTACAGAAACAGAATAAAACTCTTGGCTTCAGTTTTTTAAAAAAGGGTATTGGGTTGGGGATTTAGCTCAAGTGGTAGAGTGCTTGCCTAGCAAGAACAAGGCCCTAAGTTTGATCCCCAGCACCCAAAAATAAGGGTGTCTTGAGTTTTCCTCTTCGATGTGACCAAAGACACTTCAAGTCTATGAAGAAACTGCTAATAAATTGTTGCTCAGATACCGCATCTTCTGTGAAACTTCCTGACTGATGCTTTGGAGCTGTTGTAGCACTTTACATACACTGAGTTAGATCAAAGACAACAAATTAATTCAACAGAACCCCAAAGATGGGAACTGCATTTGTCTTCCAGGTGTTTGAGGCCAGAAAGGATTATGCCTGTGGGTGGAACCACTCTATAGGAAACAAGGAGAGGAATTTGCTTCTCTGTAGGGAAAAGGGAGAAGGAAGAGAGGGAGGAATGACCTAGGAATCTACAGGCTAGCAGAACATATTAAAAAGTGCCTCTTCCATGACTTTCCCACCACCACTGCCACAGCTCAGATCTTCTATCATGTTATAAAACTGGTGGAATAGATGCCGAGAGTGATTTGGAAACCAGTGATGGAATACAGTGATGTATTCCCAGCAGATACAGCTGAAATAGCAGCAGCAGGCAGAGTTGGAATGTTAGAGACAGAAATGCTTTCATCTAGGGCAAGCCAGTTTAGTTTAGTTGAAGCTAAACTATCAGGAAGTAACACGAACACAGGGAGGCAGTAAAATGGATGCTGGGGCCTGATGTAACCAAATCTTTGTAGAATGGGACAAGGATGAGGGAGAAGTGGAAGTAAGAGACAAGGAAACTAGGTCCATGTAGTCACATACTTCTGTAAATACTGGTCTGCAGTCTGCTTCCCACTGGACCATATGAATCTTATTTTAAGAATAAGACCATATCGGGGCTGGGGATTTAGCTCAGTGATTAGAGTGCTTGCCTTGCAAGCACAAGGGCCTGAGTTCAATCCCTGGCACCACCAAAAAAAAAAAAGAAAAAAAAAATAAGGCCACATCATACTGATAATGCTATTGCCCATTCGCTGGAAAATACAATATTTGCAAATGTGCTTTAGAAACAACAATACTCATTTAAAAATAATAAAAGATAAAATGAATGAATTTGGTATGTGCCAGGCACTAAGTGCTTTCCGTGAGTTACTTCCTTAGCTAGATGTCCGTCCTCTGTGCCCCCACCACAACCTGTGTTTGCCCATTTTATAACATCCATAAATGAACCTGGAGGCAGATACCGCATGATCTTTTGAACAAAGGAAGCTTCATAGGAAAAAAGTATTAAACTATTATTGTGGTTTAAGCATGACGTATCCCCCACAGACTCATATATTGAGGGCTTGGTCCCCAAAGCCATAATGTTCAGAAGTGGGAGCTTCAGAGGTGGCTGGATCATGATGTGTTCAGAGCCTTATGCACTTTTAGGAGGTGAAGCCCAGTTAGAAGAAGTAGGTCACTGGGGGCATGCCTTTGAGGGGTACATCTTTCCCCCAACCTTCTCTGCTCTGGCTCTTTTCCTCACTCTGCTTCCTGGCTGCCATGAAGTTTCCATCATGGTGTTTCTGCCTCACCTCAGGCCCACAGCAATGGTCTCAGGTAACCATGGACTGAAACATCTGAAACCATGAACCAAAATAAACTTCTCCTTAATGTTTGTGACCCTAAAAATTCATACGCTGAAGGTCTAAGCCCCAGTGTGTGGCATTTGGAGGTGAGACCTTTGAAAGACAGGATTAGATAAGGTCATGAAAGTGACATTCTCAATAATGGTACTATTGTCTGCTATAGTTTAGATCTTTAAGGTCCCTCATCTGTTAAAGGCTTTGTCATCAGAGTTGTACTAGAGAGTGATAGCAAAACCAGTGGCAGGTGGAACTGAATAGAAAGACTTTAGGTCATTGCAGTGTGGCCTTGAAGGGGATTATGTGACCCTGGCCCCTCCCTCTTACTCTTTTGCTTCCCAGCCATGAGGTGAGAGGTTCTCTGCCACTCACTCACACCATGTTGTGCTGTGTTGCCGCCGGCCCAAACAAGGGGGCCAATTGATCATGGACCGAGACCTCCAAAACCATGACCCAAAAGAACCCTTTTCTCATCGTAAGTTGATTATCTCAAGTATTTGTTCCAGTGGCTCAGACATGACTAAGAGTGTCTTTATAAAAAGTGACACCCGTGCTCTCTTTCTGCCATGTACTGACAGACACAAGACCATGGCTATCTCTGAACCAGGAAGCAGCCTCGCCAGACACTGAATCTGCTGACATCTTGATCTCTGACTTCTGCTTTCCAGAGCTGTAAGAAATAATTGTGTGCTGTTCTGAGCCACCCCCTCTGTAGTATTTTGTTACTGCAGCCCAAAGTGACTGAGATAGAATACTGAAGACAAATCCGTACAGAACCTTGTTGAAGGTGATAAGACAGATTTTTCAGATTCCTGCAGTAAAGGAGAGAGACTCGAAGACAAGGTAACAGCGACTGGAAGGCAAGGTAACAGAATTTTACACAGAGGAGGAACTAAAAGGGTCTTGGAGATGCTAAAGGGCAAGTGGAGAAACACTGGAAATGGCTTGGTGAGGTGGGTTGGGCAGTGCCCATCGGACGGTTTGGCAGTGTCTTGTGGTCTTGAGCATAGACCCACTACAGGGCTGTGAGCATCTTAAGAGACACAGCTGGGTACGGGTGGCAGCCAGGTTAAAACTGGCCATTCAGCCAATGGTGTTCAGACGAGTCTTCTATACCCTGTGGAATTTCAACTCAAAGCAGACTTACTGGCGGGGCAGGGCCTGGCCGAGGCAGTACAATGTCCACACTGGCAGGCTCGTGGGAAAGTTGGATTAATTGGAGCCTGCTGGGACAGGGCAATGTGTGGCCCGAGTGCATGCTGCACAGTGGGTGGGAATGTATTGGCTCCCCTTGCACCTGCCCACCAACCTTGGTGCTCCTAAGTCCTGAGAGCAGGTGTTCTGTTCCGAGAAAAATGCATCAAACCTATTTTCATAGCCTTAGGGGGCAACAGCAATTGGTGAGGCTTCAGAGAAACCAGTCTGTTTCTAATAGCCCCGTAAAGAGAGGTTGTTCAGTCATGGCACTGTACCTGGGGCTTGGATCCCTGCCATGGAGCTGGCAGCTTGTGCTTTCACCAGCCCTGTGGCGATTTTTGGTTCTTGAGGCACCTACTGTATGTTTAATGGGCTATTAGAAAGAGACTGCCCAGGGACTATGGCCAGTTTTGGCCCAAGGAAACCCTGCGAACTTCTCCTCCACCAGGGCTCCAACCACATTTTCTCTAATGAGGTCTGAAGCTCGGCTGTGGGGAGGGGAGCCCTTCAAAGTTTGTCCTCCCCTTGGCACACTCCTTCAACCCCGGGGTCCCTGTAGAGTTCCCTTTGCATCCTATACTGTCTTCCCTCGTATAGTTTGATAATTCTTTACAATAAACTTCTGCTGCTCACTCTACGGTTAGTTTTCTGATTCCGTCCAAATTGACCCAGAGTGTAACATGAAGAATGAATGAGTTCAAGGCCAAGCAAGCTTGGACAACTCTACACAAAATGAGTTCAGCAGGCTTCCAACCTGGAGGTTACTGGACGCCTCTGCTGTCACCTGCAGCATTACCCAAACCAAGACTGTGGGACACTTTTCATAGAGCATCACAAAGGATCAGTGTTTAGTTTGGAACGTGATCCGTTACAACAAAACATTAGTTATAGAAACCAGGAGACAGAGCCTGCATATTTGTGAACTTTTCACTCCTTTTTTATTTAGTAAAACTCTAGATAAGTCAACCAATAAACATCTGATATGTACTAGACACCCACTTTGTTCATGCGGTTGTGGTATGTCTATCACAGGCTGTCGAGGCATAAAACAACTTTCCTGTCTCTAGGTAGCTTACAGTCTGGGGGCTATAAATCTCGTAGCGTTAAATAAAATTACAAGTATTAGGCAGGAAATGCCATAGGCCGTATCTAATTAATTATAAACCACACAGATGGGGCTGGGGATGTAACTCAGTTGACAGGGAACTTGCTTAGCACACATAGGCCCTGGGTTAGATCCCTAGCACTGCTGAAATAAATGAATGAATAAACCATGTGGATGCTGAGTGCTCAGAGACGTGGAGAGGCCTAAGCCACATATTTAGTTGCTTCCAAGCAATGACTTGTAACCCAATTTCTATTTCTCTCCTGTTATGGCCTGAATATTTTCCCCTCCCCCACCTCCGGCCCCAATTCGTATGTAGAAGCCCTAACCTGCAAGGTGACTTTATTTGGTGTTAGGGCCTATAAGGAGCAATTTATGTTCAAAGTGGTCATAAGGACAGAGTCCTGATACGTAGGTCTTGTGAGGAGAGACGCCAGGATGCTCCTTCTGCTCCTGCCCACCACCACCACCATGTGAGGGTGCAATGAGAAGGTGGCCATATGCAAGCCAAGAAAAGATCCCTCAGCACAAACCAAGTAAACCATCACCCTGACCTTAGATTCCAGCCTCCAGAACTATGAGAAAATAAGTGACTGTGGTGGACTTGTTATTGTGGTTAACTTGAGCAGGAACACCCAGCTGGACTGAGTTGGTGTGATTCTGGGCATAGAGGATCCACCTGAGGATTGTTGCCGACACAACATAAAGGAGAACAGGAGCAGAAGATAGGGGCCGGCTCTTTCCCAGGAGAAGCTTGGCTGCGGCTGGTTCTCCTAAAGAGGACTCAGCTGTTCTCATCGCAGAAGGAGCTCGGGGCCTTGCTGTCGGCGAGGATGGCTGCTGTTGCTTCAGGGGAGCTCTGGTCTTCATCTCTGCTGTGAGCATCATAATCTGGTTCCCGTAAAAATTTCTTCAGCCATTTAGTGCAGACATGGACAACATGGGACAGTGCTGTGGGCTCCCAGCCCTTGATTGGATCTTTCGGGACTCCAGTGCATAGGTAGACTTTCAGCACTCTTCCCACATTTGGCTTATGGGTTGGAATGTTGTAGCTTGTAAATGGCCTGTACTAAATCTGCTCTCTTGCAAACCATCGACTCTAGAAAGGTAACTACTACAGTGACTTCTTTAAGCCCCATAGTCCATGGTACTTTGTTATAGCAGCCTGGCCTGACTAAAACATCTCCTTCTTTTCTGTTCTTTGTCTTTGTAGGATGAGTCCCTGAATAGCCTGGATGAACCAGTATTTCTCCTTTCTCACTTATAGCTCTTAAAATAATTGTAGAATGTGCTGGGAATGCAGCGGCCTGAGATAAAGAGGGACTGACCAAATAGTCCAGGCTCTGTTCTTGTCCCTCTTAGAACAGGACATCCTGTAGCACTTTAGCCCAGCAAGCCCGGAAACCATCAGGTATAAAACCCAGGGTGGGCTGTGCTTTTGGAGACCTTCAGCTGCTACGAAGAGGGCCATAGACAGGGAAACTGCATCCGCCCTGGGTAAGCTGTCCCAAACCTCAGGCATCTACCTGCTGTAGGTCCCTGAGGGGTCTGTTGCTTCTTGCTGCTTGGTAATAAAGTTGCTCCATTTCCCTTTTGCAATATTGTATTTCATTTTTGTTATTTATTTATTTTGATGCCAGGGATCAAACGCAGGGCTTCACGTGTGCTCACCAAGTGTCTTCCCACCGAGCCTCATCCTTCACTTCACTTCTGGTGAGCATCCCATCTCAGCAGGCTCCTGCAAATGAGCTGAACGGGCGATCCAGGAACACAGTGTTGGTGAGAGATTTAGAGGCCTCCCCTGGGGCTGGCACCAGTGCTTGGAGAGCCTGCTTCACAATCTTCAACTTGTCTCTGATAGCAGCCCTAGTAAAGTTATATGTCACCTTATAGTGACACAGTACACATAATTCAAAAAACGTTCTTGTCTTGACATCACATAATTGACAGGACCGTTCTTACGGGGCTTGAAAAGCCACAGCTCTGTGCGAGGGCCTGAAGTACAAAGAAAAGTGGTCTCCCGGAGCAGAGTGAGTATCAAAAACCATTACAGTGAGCAAAGATGGAGGCGAGCCAAGCTCTTAGGGGAGCAATGAGGAGGGCAGGTGACCTGGACAGAAATTGTGGTGGGGGGATCGTTTTAAACACAACTTCAGGAGCATCGCCCTTCCGAGAGCCCACCAGGGACTGGTATTTAATCCACGCCTCCTACAGCGGGAGGGAATCAGGGCAAATTGCTTTCAGAAGGGGCCATGGCTTCTCCTGGGTTCTGTGTGGTACACAGCATGCGGACACCCCCACAAGCCAGACTCCTCCTGCCCGGCCTGGCAAGGGTGACACTGGTGTGCGACACAGAGTCCCTTCCACAAGCTATGTACGCTTGCACGAGATGTTGCACATCTTCACAAGAGAACTGAAAATTTATCCATAAACCTCAGGACAGAGCAGAAAAAGAGATGTTTGTCATCTATTGTCAGCATTAGCAAAATAATTAGACACACTGGGCAATTTAGGAAAGGGAAATGAAGCAGCAGGATTATGTTGTTGAGCCTCCCATAAAAGTCATAAATGTCAAGCTAAGCTGCATCATTTCAATGACATGGATTGCTTTCATGGACACGCCAACCCTAAAGCTCCTCGGAGACCATTATCATTGTAATCACTATTCACCAAGAAGTACCGAGCTGTCTGCCCCAAGCAATATTGTTTTTGTTTAAAACCCCAATTATCGGTGTGCCTTCTGCCCTAAGCGGTCACCAAGGCCCAGACAGGCACTGTCCCGTTGTGACCCTTTATTAATTCATAAGGCAACAGGGCTACCTCTCCTCCAGCCCAGGCAGGCCACTTTGTCCCATATCCTTGTCTTGCGGGCACACTTAGAATGGAGCATATTGGAGTATAAGTAATAGAAAACTGAGCCAAGGCCGTGCCTGTGTAGAGATCAGACACATCTGAGTAGAACCGACAAGGACTCTATTCAGGATGAAGGACAGATCTTTATCCAGAGGAAAAATAATTCAGGGAAGTAGTTTCGGTGCCATCCCACAACCTAAATGCTCAGGAGGCCAAGCAAGAATCCCGAAGTTTATCTGGGGAAGTAGTTAGGGGACAAGCACAACCCTGAACCACAGACGTGGACTGGGCAGCAGAATGAGCTTATTGGCCTAAGCCTGGAGCAGGAATTGATGTGATTGCTTTCTTCCCAAAGAACCTGAGCTTCGTGGGAGACAGATGAAGAAGACCTGAGCCAGACTCAGGCCCTGCTGGGAAGGAGTCAGGGAAATGCAAGCTGCGTAGGCAAACTTTTGTCCATGAAAGGTGCATTAGGAAGACAAGGAAACCAGTTTAAAGAACACTGTCAAATGCTAGGTGATCCTCTTATAAACTCCATGAAGTGTGTATTATCAGGGGATTGAAGCTCAGAGAGGGTAAGAAACTTGTGCGTTAGCCTGCAGCTAGCAAGAGATTCAAAGGCATCTATCACACCCAGAACCCTGTGAGATTCTGGTTAAGTCTGTCCAAAAACATACTTTTCCTTCAAGGTGAGGAGTGGGAAGTCGTGCTACCCGTCTGGGTCACGGAGTATTGGCAGCCTGCAGCTCAGTGCTGGATTTGGGGTCAGAAGACCAATGTTTGTCCCAGCTCTGCCACTTCCTGTCGGGGTGGGGGGTGACAGTTCCATGGCAGGCCAACACCTCCTCTTTCTATTGGACCAAATAAGGGACTAACTAGACTTCACTTTGTGAGAACGGAGGCCTCCGAGGGCCTTGGCTTCGCATCCATTTGACTCAGGACTTTGTATGAGTTCAGGGGGGCTGTATTAGTGAAAACCAGCCACAGAAAGGCTTCTTTCTCATGCCCACGGCACATAGACCAGGGGCTCTCAAACCAAGTTCCACAGGGGTGCCTTGGGGCAACCCAGTCACATTTCCTTTTTTCTTTTTTATGTACATGTAACTCAAGGCATCTCTGAATTTAAAGGTCTGTACAAACATCTATGTGAGGAAAAAAAGTTGTTCTGTTTCTTTCAAAATTAGCCTCGGTGCCCTCGAACGCTAACATTCGCACCCATGGTCCCCGCCAGGTCCTGTTTAGTCCCTGCTCTAGGCTGACCGGGTTCTCGCCTTGGCTTGGCCCTATAATCACCTGGAAGTCTGCAAAAGTCTCGCGCTCACATTGGACCAGCCAGATGAGAACTACTGTCTTGACGCCTAGAGGGCAGCAAGTCTGTGACGCCCCCAGGCGATGGCTCCCTGTGCCCCGCTGAGGACCCCATTCCAGGCAGAACCCTGAAGAAGCCCTCAGCACTGTGGCTGCCATCTTCTCGCCCAGGGAAGGCCCAGGAGAAGCCAGAGGAGGGAGTTTTGCCTCAGCCCACAGGGAGCGGTGGGGGTTGAAGGGAACTGGGCACTGACCCTGACTAATGATTGCAGCTCGTTCCCCTCAGCGGTGGGACGCAGGTGTGAGAGGGCTGCCCCAGGCCCTGCTGTCACTGATCACCAGGCGTGAGAAGGTGTTCTCTCCTCCCCACCACCTAGCTGCCCGGAAGGAAGAGCATCTGCAGCTGGGTGAGCACCCACAAGTCCAGGAATTTACAGCCCACATATGCACACGAGCACACTCTCCCATGTAACACAGGACGCACAGACACATGGGCGACACACATTCACACGTGCGTAACACCCTACTGACACCTACTTCACACACTCACATGTAAATACACTCACACACATACACATATCTTACGCATACATACAACAAAATACACTCCCGCACAACATACTCACATATGGAAACACACACAGCATCCCACACAGTCACATGTGTAAATACACTTAACAAATGCGTGGATAGACTCCCACAGATTCACATGTAAATGCACCCCTGCACATACACTAACATGTGTAAATACACTCACACACATCTCCCTATGCTCACATGTGCAACTACACTCTCACCTATGCACACTTCCACGCACTGCTTCTTCCAAGATTTAGCTATTATGAATTGGGCTGCTGTACATACGGGTGTGCATGTGCCACTCTAATATGACGTCTTTAACTCTTTTGGGAAGATACCCAGAAGAGGTATAGTTGGGTCAAATAGAATTTCTATTTTGGTTTTCTGAAGACTCTCCATACAGATTTCCTTAGTGGTTGCACTAGTTTCCATTCCCACCAGCAATGCGAAAGAGTTCCTTTGCCCCCCACCTCACCAACATTTTGGTGTTTCTGGAGTTTTGGGCGATGGCCCTTCTTTCTGGAGTAAGACGGAATCTCAGTACTGTTTTGATGTGCATTTCGCAAATGGCCAAAAATGCTGAACATTGTGTCATTTACTTATTAGCCCTATGTATTTCTTCTTCCAAGAAGTGTCTGTTCATTTCAATTGCCCTTTTTTGACTGAGTCCTTTATTTTGGGGGGTCTAACTTTTCAGAGTTCTTCATGTATTCTAGGTATTAGTCCTTTGACTGAGACCCAGCTGACAAATATTTTTTTCTCATTCTGTACAGTAGGTGGTCTCTTCACTCTGCTGGTTTTTTCCTTAAGCAAAGAATCTTGATCAGTGTTCCCCAGCTCCCTTGTTACATTCCCCCACCGAGCCTCGAGGAGGGAGGCCAGGAATCCCCGGGAATCTCTACTGAAAGACAAAACCCTCCTCACTGCTGGTCCATCTCTGGGCTCTCACAGGGGGACCCAGGCCACTTCCTCCTGCAAAAATGTCCAGCACGCAGCCCTCCCGGACTTCTCTCCGCAGGCCCTCCTTCCCCGGGAGCCCATTGCTAGGCTTCCCACACCCTGCAACCCCACCTCCTAAATTGAGGCTTTTGATTCTCCCTATCTCCCACAAGATGGTGCCACCGTTATGGGCAGAGACTACTACAGTCTTGTCAAGATTTATGCACAGCCTGGAAGCCAGAGGTAACTCAAGATTTGCTGAGGAAGCCAGGCAGGTTGTGCTGGTGTGTAATCCCAGAACTCTGGGAGGCTGAGATAGGAGAATCACAAGTTCAAGCCCAGTCACTTAACAAGACTCTGTCTCCCAATAAGAAATGAAAGGGCTGGATGTAGCTCAGTGCAAAGGCCCTGGGTTCAATCCCAGTACAAAAAGAAATGCTGATGAGAGAAATAGAGGGAGAAAGAAGGGATAGGAAGGAAGGAACGTTTTCCACTTTTGCCACAGGGAGGACAATTAGTTTTATTTCAACATTGGTCACTGTTTATTTTATTTTATTTTACTTTTATTTTTATTCTATTCACGTGTATTTTTCTGTTCTTGACTGTTGCTTTTCTCTTTCTCTGCAGAGGCCCTGGCATTCTCTCTGAGGGCTGCTATTCAGCCAGTCTCTCAACAGTAATGACAGCCACTTCCCAAGCTGTGCAAGGTACCATGCGTGCTAGCTCATTAGTCCTCAATCGAGTAGGTGTTCTCCCCGTTATATAGACAGGGAAGTCGAGGCTGGCGAAGGCAGCTGAGATTTGAGCAGGGGTTGCCTGGTACCAGAGCCTCTGCTCACGGACCCTGAACTCGGCTCCCCTTCGCTTCACTGCACCGCCACGGCGTGCCTGCCTGACATCTGCGTGGACTCGGTCTGCACTTCCTCTCAGACCGAGAACCCACACAAGGAAGCACAAGGTGAGTGCTGGGTTCTTCTGTTTACTTGGGGACAGAACGATGCAATGGTGCCCTTCGGAAAGGTAACTAAGGAGTTTTAAGCATGCTTTTATTGTTTATTTCCTGAACTACCATAAATTTACAGATTTTTATACATTCATTCTGCTTGAATTTATTGCTGTCATTATTAATTGGCTGACGGGTGTCCAGGTTTGTCTGTCTTGGGCCATCCTTGTCATTGGCACTCAGATCCTTTCCAGAAGACTGAGATCATCAGGCTGGCTTGCCTTGCTTTCAGGCTAAATAAGACGCCTCAAGCTCATCTTACACATTTCCCTCCCCAGACTGGAATCAAGGGGCCCTGATTCCTTCAGAAAGAAAGATATCTAGAATATGGTGGTAGGAGTTGACGTTGCTACTAGGTTGTTCTTCCTTCTGTCTTTTCAGCAGATGGAGATAGAAAATAAGTAATTTTCAAACAAGAGAATAAGACATTAATTCTCACTTATATCTTCAATTCTTTTATATTTTTATTTAACACTGCAAATCTTGAGTGCTAACATTATTCTCTAAGTGATTTTATTTATTGTATTATAAAATGGACATGAGTTTCAAATTCATAATACAGCTATTTTTGTGTATGTTGCATTTTTTATCAGTGTGTATTTGTAGTACATGTTTACATTCCTTGTGGGGAATCGGTACATGTGCATACATCTTAACTTCTTTTATACCAGGATTATTACTAACAATCACACTACTGAACACAGTTTTCCTTTGTTCTCAGCATAGGCCACCAGAGAATACAAAATCAAAATACTGGGTACACTATCATTTGAAAGAAATTTATGATGGTATGATTTTATTACTAACATAGCAAGTAGCTCAGTTCATTGATTTCTGTTTTACATACATTTTGAGATCATTTTCTTTCATTTTTTTCTCTTGATTTACTTTTAAATATATATATTTTTTTCTAACATTAGAACATAAAATAACCTACATTAAGAGAAGTCTGGAGTTCTTTACTCCTTGCTCCGATTCTCTTATCTTCTAATCGGCATGAATTTTTAAATTAGTGTTTGCGTTATTCTTCTGCTGTTTCTGTGTGAAAACACTAGCAAGTATGCATACATATATATTTATACATACATCTAAGACAACACATCACACACATTTCGATATTTTTGAGCAAATTTCTCATATCCATAAAGAGAGACAAAAGACTGTGTTGTTCAGATTGACTTCACTGACTCCAAAGTGTTCCCCGCTGCCATTCTAGGTCGTAAGGTCCCTTTGGATGGGAGAGGGCACAAGCAGGGAGGCTGAGCAAGGGAATCTTGGAGCCACTATTACCACTTCAATCAGAGCAGCCCCAATTCTGTTCCGCATCTTTGACCTGCAGACCAATTTGGTCTGAAAAGTAGTTTCCAGTACTAAAAGAAAAATCCTGAGAGAAAATGACCACAGGTCATTTATCAGCCCAAACCTGCTGCTGAGGGTGGCTGCTGGGACACCACATGCTTCACGTGAACTTCACTACAGCCAGCAGCATAGTCTCACTGTCCGGGATTGCCTAAACCTGAGTCCCAAGAAGGCCCTTTAGGAGAGAAGAGGAACGCCTCACCCATTCAACAGTGCAGCAGAGGACCCGAGAAATCATTTTTTCCACACCTTCATCTAAGGGAATCCCTTATGCACATTTACAAAATGTCTTCAGCTCTGATTAAAGGGACAAGAAAGTACAAAGGAAATTGAAGACATTTCTAGAGATCAAAGGAAACTGTTATTTTGCTGTAGTCTATAAAATTAAAAGTGCCTTCTAGAGCTGTGTTAAAAATTACCTCAGGAGTTGGCCGCCTGGATGGAAGACGGGTGTGCAGGATGAATTTCTTTTGCCGTTTGCCATACCCTGCTTTTGGCCCCTGGAAAAATCACTCTTGCTCATGCAAGTGGACAGGCGGCCTACACAAACCACACACACACATAGGCATCCGCCACGCACATTCCGGGCCTCCCCAGATCAGTATTTCCCTGGCCGGGGCACAACCCTTGGTTCACGGTAGGTGCTTGGGAAAGATTTTTGGAATGAGTGAGTGAAGGTAAGTAAGTATTTTATCCTAATGAACCGAAAGGATGGGAGTCCGAAACTTGGCTCACCACTGTAAAAGGCTTGTCAGGGTCTGTTCTAGACCTGTGGCGAAAGTGGGATCAAAGTAGCATTTTGTACGGTTAGTGTCCTCCCTTCCCAAATCCTGTCGGCCAGAAGGGAGCTGTTCTGAATGTGCATCCCATGATGCTTTGAATCTGGTGTGTAGCTAGGGGGCTGGCACAGCTGTAAGAAAGCCCTTTATGAGGTCATGATTCCACACTTACCAGATGTCCCTAGAGGGAGACATGTGACACGCTTAGGAGCCATGCCTCATTGTGCAGCCCCTCTTCTAAAAAATGTCATCATCAGAAGTCAGTTTGACAGCACCAGGAGGAAGCGATGCCTCCAGTACCTGAAAACCCTGAAGTCACTGCGATACGATGGATTCCAGACTGTGTACTTTGGGGAAACTGATATCCCAAAAAGTCTTGTCACCGGGGAAGATTTCGGTAATGGATATTTCCTGCCAACTCCAACTTGGTGTATCGTGCATGCTGGTGGCAGTCAAGGATGGGTGCCTTGGAAATACCGGATGTTCCTGAGAGATGAGCTGTGTAGCAAGCAAGAAGACAAGCTCTTCTTCGAGTTCTGTGATGTAGCGAAGAAGGCTTACGGGAAATGCGCCATCGTGGTCAAAGGGAGAAAGCAGCAGATTGAGACGATTCCCAGGGAAAATGGAGAGGCTGAGGATCAGTCCCATGTCCCAGCTGTCATTAACCTAATGAGCATTGCGTGTTGCCCGGAAGTGGCCAAATTCTACAGCCATGAACTACTCTCTCTGCCTTCTCCTTACAATTACCTGAACCCTTTAGACTCTGCCTGGTCCTCTCTGAAATGGTTTATCATCAATAACAGGAAAGAATTTGGTTTGCAGTCCATTGACAATGTCTATTCTTATCAGTATATACTTCTTAGTGATTTAATTAGCAAAGGGATTGAAAGGATAAACTTAAGCAAGTGGAAAACAATAGTTAAGAAGGTACAGAGATGGGAAAATTACTACCTTGGGAAACTTTCTTAAGAGCAAGTCCTCCAACAAACAGTGAAGCTCTACTACACGTATGATCTTTACCACCAACTTCATTCAGACTGAATCACTGCTGCCAAAGATAGTGCTCAGGGACGCCGCGGGAACCTAGAGGTTCCAAAGGATGTTGACAAAGTGCTGAGTTTACTGAAAGGTTCATTAAAACTTTTTGGTAAACCGGGAGTCTCAACTCTCATCTTGCTGAGGATACTTTGAAGGTCAAATCAGTGGGAAGGCTGGTGTCAGCCTTAGGACGGGCCTGGGTTAGGTGAACAGGGTTAAAGATTCTGGTCACAATTTAAGTCTGGGGAAAAGAGAGAACAAATGGTGTCGTTGCAAAAAGCCAAAATTAAGTAGTATGCCTGTTAATTTCAGCCCAACAAAATAACCCACCAGCAGGCATCCTGCCATTGGCCAGGGAGTGGAGAAGCAAGATACTGCCCTTCCTATTTTTCTCCCTTCCTCATCAGCACGGTGGTGGAGGGTGAACGAGAGGCATCTGAGGAAGCATAACTCCGTCAAGGCAGGTTGGTGGGGAGTCACGGCAGTGAGACCTGGGTGAATAGTCGGCATGAATGGGGGTCCGTGACCTACTTATCCGACTCCAGGAATCCCCACAGGAGATCAATTAGTCTCTATCATGGAGCTTTCTTCCAGGACTCTGCAGCTGAGCTGCCTGCAGCAGGTACAACACCACCCTCTTCGTGTTTAGGGTGCCTGTTGACAGAGGGTGTAAGGATTTGTGGTTGTATTCTTCACATTTGTGGAAAAAAAGCCTTTATTAAACACACCATAAAATTCATTCTCATTTATATATTTTCAGGCAGTAATTTTACAATAGTACCAATCATTCCCAAATATGTAAAAAATAATGTATGGAATAATGAGGAGGGCTGTGGAGCAGGAGGTATATGAGAACTCTGTACTTTTTGCTCAGTTTTTCTGTAAAACTAAAAAATAGTTTAAAACTATAGAGTTAAAACGCAAAACTAAATAATGTAAGTGCCAGTTAATTTTAACTGTTGACTTGACTCCTGGAGAGGGGCCCAGATCATAGAGGTGCTGCCCTCATCGGTAGGGTAATCCACTGATGTTCAGAGCAGAAACAGTGTTAGGAGGCGGGGTCAGTTGGAGGTAGGTAGTTGGAGGCAGTTGGAGGTAGAGCCAGGTGGGACTGTGCTTTTGGAAGACAACATCTCTTGCTGTCACTCTTCCCCTGGGCTCCACTTCCGGGCCACCATGAAGCAAGCATGCCCAAGACTCCATGATGTTTCTGTCTTGGAGCTGCCTGAGCCCTCCAAGTCTATTGAGCCAAGTTAAACTTCTCCTCCTTGAAGTGGTGGGGGTTGGGTATTCTGCATCAACAATGGGAAAACTCACTGATACAATTTAGGGATATTTCCACCCAATGTCCAACAAGCTGAACTATGTATAAGATCCTGACCCTGGGTTCCAGATAGTGAAATGCAGAAGGCATTGTATTCTTTGCTTGTCTTCTTTCCCTCCTGAATTTCCCTGTGTTTTTCAGAAAGACTTTGTCAGCTGAAAAATAGATGTTCAGTGCTTTTCAGCAACTAAGTAGTAGATTCCTGCAGACTTTTGTCATTGTCAAAAAAAGAATATAAGTATGTATTTTATCACCCAAGATAGCCAATGAGGGCTGGGGATTTAGCTCAGTGCTTAGAGTGTTTGCCTCGCAAGCATGAGGCCCTGAGTTCGAGTCCCAGTACCAAAAAAAAAAAAAAAAAAGAATAAGATATCCAATGACTCAGAACTACCAAGTTTCCATTCTTACAGATTCTACTTTACAGCCAACAGTGCTGTATCAGTTTCCTGTGACTATTATGACAAAGGATCACAAACTTGGTGGCTGAAAACAACAGAATTTATTCTCCTTCTAGTCTGGAGTCCGGAAGTCAGAAATTAATTCCAGTGAGCCAAAATCAAGGTGTTGATGGGCTGTGCTTCCTATGGAGGCTCTTGGGAAAATCTGTTCCTTGCCTCATCCAACTTCTGGTGGATGCCTGTATTCCTTGGCATGTGTTCCCATCACTATCTCCCCTTCTCTGCCCATTCTCCCTCCTCCTTCCTTTTATAAGGACACTAATGATTGTATTCAGGCCCATCTGGAGAATCCAGAATCACCTTCAAATTTCTAAGTTCTTATCCTAACAACATTTGCCAAGACTCCTTTTCCATATAAAATAACATTCCACAGGCTCTTGAGACTAGGATGTGGATTCCTTTGGGGACCATTATTCAGCCAATCGCAGCTGCTGAAAAACATCTTCTGCCTGTTGAAATAGTGCTCCGCCCACTGACAATTAACCTAGTGAAACAACCCTTAATGTATAGTATGTGTGTGTGATCTTTTTCTCTCTTTCATCTATATTTTAGAATTTAAGTTTCTTGAGATCAAGTAATGGTATTTGTTATGATTTGGACCAAAAATGTGCCCCAAAATGCTCATATATTCACAAGTGTGGCTTTTGGAAGGTGATTAGATCATCAAGAACTAACCTCATCAATTAATCCATTGGTAACTTCATAGCTCAATATGCTGTTAGGAGGTGGGACCCCAATGTAGTTAGTAGGTCACTGGGCATGTAGCCTAAAAGGGTATATTCTTGTCCTCAGCCCCTCTCTTCCTCTGTCTCCCCCTCTCTCCCTCTCTCCCTCTCTCTCTCTCTCTCTCTCTCTGCCTCCTTCTGCTTTCTCTGCTTCCCAGCCATTATGAAGTAACTTTGCTCAACCATACCATTCTGCCAGTATATTCTCCTTAGGTCCAGTTGACCATGGACTGAAATGTCTGATACTATGAGCCAAAATACATTTTTCATTCTTCAGCTTGTATATGTCAGGTATTTTGTCCCATCAGCAAACAGCTGATTAATATAGTATGTAAACCTCCTGGTCACTTCAGTGTGCTACCACTGTACAGACCCAAGTATAAGTGGCCCAAATTTGAGGATAGAGTGGGGTTTGCCCCTACTGCACACCTACCCAAGTTCTGGGATAATAAGCACTAATAGCTACACCCAGAGCCAGTAAGACATGGCGTGAGGGCTCTCTGCTAGGAAGCCATGGAGTCTGATCCCAACCCTCCCATTACTTCTTGTGATCTATCTAGGTAAACCAGTTACACATTGAACTCAATGAACATCCGGGCATCACAGCAAAAATGTATTTTGGTGCAAAACTGAGGAGGAGGCATAATAACCTTTTAAAGTTATGTTATTTTGCAGTGAGAAAAATAATTGAGTGTTTTTAGGTTATCAGATGAACAAGTTAAACCAACAGGAGCTATTTTTGTTTGAAAATCAAAACAGTTTAATAAAAGGAGCTGAGAATTCTATACCTTTGAGGACTAGGAAAGCAAGCAGAGGAAAGAGAACATCAATATACCCAGAGCAATCAAGAAGGCTTCCTTTAATGTGCAATTTAGTTACATAAGACTGGATTCATAATTAAGAGGTTGCTTTATACCAAGCACAGAAACTTCCAATAGAAAGTAACAGAAAGCACACTGAGCTCTGGGAATCCAGTGAACCTAGTTTGAATCTCAAGTTTGCAGCTTATTAGCTGTGAAACTTTGGATAAGTTGCTTTATTTCCATGAGGTTCAATTAATTTATTCATAAAGTAGACGCCATGTATCAATGTAAACCATTACATTGTGTCTAGCGCATACTAAGTGCTCAAAAAACGGAAGCTCAATTATTAGAGTCCAGACTGAGGTCAAAGTAAATGTGTCCACAATTAGACTTAATGTCACTGACCTCATTTCCTTTTTACCCTTTGAGGAAAATTTTTGCTGCTTTTTATTACCGGGGTGCAAGAGTAGGCACATCCTAAGACAATTTGATCAAAGGAAACAGTTCTCTGCAATAAGCTAGGGAATTAATAATAAGAGGTTTCTTCTGGTGGGAATGGGACAGGGAGCCCAGAATCTCTTTGGAAAGAGCTGTGTTTTGTGTACTGCACATACTTAATATGGGTGCCAATACACAGCAATGCTGGGCAAGCCACACATCTGTAGACAAGATGGCACAGAGTTCCCGAGGTCTGTGGCTGCTGGAACATCCCACCTTCGCTGGCCTTTGTCACTGCCAGCAACCACACCCCCTCTCCCTTCCCTGGCCCAGGGTGACGCCCGAGGAGGTGCTGTCCCCAGAACGCCAGAAATAAACAAATGGAGTCTGTTACCCAGGGGGCCGAGTGGCCCAGCCAGGTGGCACACGCTCCTTCCATGTGTGATTATTTTGCACATTCAGACTGTTCTAAGGACTTGACCACTACTGTGTCTACAGACCGCAGGGCAATGACCAAGCTTATTCTACAGAGAGAAGCTGGGGCAGTAGCTGACTCACTTAGATATACACAACCACTGACAGGGGGATGGGGACCAAAATCTGAGGCTTTCTGTGCCAGCTAGGTTTAGGTTAGACATCCACAGAGATGTCAACAAAATTCCAGGCAACTCATCCCCGCCACCAAGAATAAGAAGTCCCAAGGTGGAAGTTCAGAGGTAAGATGACAGATTTGTGGTCATATTGAGCCCAAGTTCCTATCAACTCCATTATTCTAGATTTGATGCCAATCTCAAAGTCATCTCATAGTCCAAAATGAGCCCTGAACAAGCCATCGCTTTAGCATTCCAAACAGTGAGGAAGGAGAAAGGAGGAAAAGGATGCATCTCATCTCTTTAAAATGAGATCTCTTTTAAGATGAGATCCATCCAGGAAGTCCCATCACAACATTTCCGCTCAAATCATTTCCGCATAAAACATTTCCGCTAGACTTAGTCACAAGGAAAGCTAAAAAATGGCAGCCTTTCATTTTGTGGCAATACGGCCAGGTGAAAGTCCTGATTATTGCTGGGGTAAGGGAGAAGGCTTCGAGGCAATCAGCACACCTGGGCATGCTTCCTACTTCCCTTCCTCTCACGTTGCCGGCCATGTGCTCACCGAGCATTCTGCAATTTCCATGGCCCAAGGTGCCGAGGAAACAGGCGGCCACGGTCTGTGACAGGACAGTTCTTGTCACTCACCGAGACATGAGAGGTCCGGGCACCAAGGGCCCGAGTGCAGGGCCTGCTGCTGTCAGTCGGGGACAGAGTTACTAGAGGGGGTGCAATGGGGCCAAGGACAGAGGAAAAGTCCTCCTGACAGGGAGAAAAGGAGGACGAGAAGAAAGCAGCCCACACAGAGGTACACGGAGGTGTACCCAGGCTACCCCTTACCTGATGCTTAAAACAGTGAAAGGCCATTGTTTTAGACTAAACCCCTGCACTAGGAACCCACATAGCAGACCAAGCCAAAATGGAGTTGCTTGTGCTAAATGCCACATCACCGAACTGAAGCTTTAAGGGAGCATGTAGGTCCCCAAATACAGCAGTTTCTCCCAAAAACAGGCAATTCCAGCCCACCTGGCTCAGAGCAATGAAAGTCTCTGCTCTGACCCTTATTAAAAAAAAAAGTTACCTGGTATTAACCAATCACAGAGTAATGAATTTCCCGTTGTTCTGTTTCCTTGCACTTCACACAACCCATTATTCTGCCTGCTGTTGCCCAGTGAGAGCAGAGGTACATGCACACGTGCACGTGCGCGTGTACACACACACACATACACAGCACAGTGGTGAAAAGTGCAAGCCCCAGAGCAAGGCCCCAGAGCTAGACCCGAGGCCTAAATCCTGTCTTGGCCTCCCGCCCACCAGGGAACCTTAGGGTGGTGGACCTCTCTCTGTGCCCATTTCCTGATTTATGAAAAGCGGATGCTAATGTTTCCCTCTGGGAGGCTGCTGGGAGGTGACCACGTAAATAAAGCTCACGGAAGAGCAAAGGCTGAATGGGATGCAGGACACACTGCTCAGGTGACTGACCCCTGCAGGTGGCTCTTCCCCAGCTTGGCTCTGGTTTCTGGCTGGCTCACTCTGCCCATCTCTTAAACTAAAGGATGCATCTCAAAAGGAGGACAAGGAGCACCTCCCCAGGGTACCCGGATGTCAAACCGTGAAGCCTTGGCCTCTCTCGCACAGGTTCTGGGGCAGATCTGGACTGGCCCAGGAACTGCTCCTCCATTCCTTTGTCCTTCCATTCTCTGGGTGTTGCTCCCCTGGCTTCAGTAGGATGAGGAGACATGCACCCAGGAGCCTGGAGCGCCAGCCTGCAGGGGGAAGCCCCTCCCACCTTCATTCATGCATTTCTGGCAGCAGATGGTCAGGCTGGGGACACCCCAGCTCGGCACCCTGGGTCCCTGCAGCGAGCTGGGTGTTCTGCAAAACTCAAGAATGTTTGAGTAAATTAAGCAAAGGTGAAAAGTTATACTGGAAAGCTTCAAGGCCTGGGCACCTGGAACACTTTCAGAATGAGTCACTGAAACAGCTTTGGTTCCTCGTACTACATGAGAATTTCAAGATAGCTTGGGGACAGGTAACTAAGCCCTTTTAAAGAATCCCAGAGCATCTGGTTTCTGAAATACGTTATGTACATCTCTGCCTTTCTAAGCAGAGTGTATGGAACAGTCTGACCTCCTCTTTCTAAGGTCTCTAGTATGGACATGATGTCACCATGTGGTGTGTGTCCCGGTGTGGGGCTGTTGGAGTGTGGAGATCATGAGTGCTCAGGCCTGGCCAGCTTGTGTCTCTGGCCCGGAGGTGTCTGCTGCCAACATCTTCTCTTCCTTTCTGCATCTGATGCATTACACACTTGAAAATAAAAAAGATGTGTTACAGACCTGTGCGATAAGATGAAGCAGGGTCTGCGTGAGGGATCCTGGGGACCACGGACCACCTGTGGGCTGTAGCTTACGCCCTCTGTGACAGTTTCATCTACCCAGGGACATTTGTCTCTTTCTTGTATTTTCAATTATGCTCTGGAGAGCTCTGGCTAGCTGTGGTCCAGATGGGGGTCCCGGCTGAGGGATGTACCGACCTATCTACCTACCTACATGCAGCACTTACTTCCGACCAATCAGTTAAAACCACACTACAATCTCCCGGCTTCAGTGACAAGGTGCAGCGTAATGCTAACAGTGACTCCAATCAGTGACTATTTATCTCCCCCTAGTGGTAAAACAGTGTACAGAAAATGTAACGGAAAACCCCAAACCCTGTTTACACTACAGAAAACCCCATGGGCGTGGTTAGTAGTTTAGACTAGCCCTTCAGTCATCTTCCACCAATTTTTCCAAGATGGCCAGATGTTCCACCAATTCCAGAGTCGAGCTTTAAGTCTCAAAGCCTAGAAAAGCACCTGTGTTTAAAATAAGCACACATATCCTTTGGTCAGATTTTGAGTCTCTACCAAAAGCCAACAGACTGTCCCAAATTTGGGGAGCACATGGGTGGGTTGGTGTGGGAGGAAGTGGTGCCCAGGGGTCAGGACCTGAGGCCAGGCATGCTGGGAGTGGTTAGTTCCCTCGCTGTGAAGAGTTGGCAGGAAGCCAAGGCCCTAGAGCAGACTTGGTGGGGCCACCTGGAGGGTGCAGAGGGACCCTGACTGGCAGGAAGGTGAGCCGCAGCAAGGTCAGTTCCGGACCCCTCTGGGCATGCCACGGAATCATCTGTTCGCCATGCAGCAGCCTCCTGGGCCACAGCAGGGCTAGTCAGAATGTGGTCGCCAGGGCTCCCTGGCAAAGGCTGCGGCAGCCTCCAGCAGGGGGCTGGGGTATGAGTGTAAGGGAAAGCCCCCTTGTGGTTCTCTTGACATTGACAGCTTGCAGGCTCCAGGTCCGTTCTGTATTTAGAACTTTGATCCTATGTGAATTCTTTCCTACTTTCTAAATGCTGATTATGACCATCTGGTAATCACAGTAAACTTGAAGAAAGACGATATAATTCCCTTTGCTCCTCACGTTCTACCCAGCTGGTTGGGGCAGACATCTGTTAACATACACTCACACAGCATTCCACATGGCCATCGGCAGTGAGACCCAGCAGTTCCCAGTGCCCACAGCTCTGGTTATTGCATCCTTGCTCCCCATCTACTCCGGCTCCCAAACTTTTCAACAGAGGTCTCAGTCTACTAGGTGCTCAGTAAAAAAGCTCATCATTCCTCTTCTCTAAAGTCTGCTCTCCCTTCCTCCAACTAGTAAGGTGGGTGAACGGTACACCCTAGGGCTCCTTTGGCTCAATGAGCTCAGGACTCAGGAGGTGTATTCTTCCTAGACTCGGCAGCCATTAGGGTGGAGACTTGTTCTCCCGCAATTCCTCTCCTCGGCGACCTCCCAGGTCAACACAGGAGCCAGCTTTCTCCAACAGGTGGCTCACACGGGTCCCTCCACCCAATAGAACACGTGATGAAGGCAAACTGCACTGGCAGGAGTGTGGGGGAGGGCAGCAGGGGCGACAGTGAGCTGGCCCAGGCCTCCACCGCCCGGGATCCCATCTCCGCCCCAGCAGGTGCAATGCGGATGGCAGTGACATGCACTCGGGACCTGCAGCCCACAGCTAGGAAGTGCTGGGGGAAGGGTGTGTGCGAGTGTGTGACAGACAAACAGCCAAACACACTTATACTCTAACTTATTCCAAGGATCGGAAACTTTTTTTTTACAAAGCTATTTATTTTACTAAACAAAATACTGGTTCTTTAAAAATATAAAAAAGTCACATTAAATTAAAGCTATAGGTTGGGAATTTACGCTCTGACACATTATTCAGTAATTCTTTCTTCTCCTTCTTCTCAGCTGGAGTCCACCCAGGCTGACATTTAAAAGGCAAAATCTAGAAAGAAAAATCAAAGGGACAGCTGGAAAACTTTGGTAAAATGATAGCCAATGTTTTACTTGCTTAATATTAACCCTGTGTGGAACATTTGGATCTAACAAACAGAAACCACTGAAGTTTATCTATTAATGAAAGTATTTTTGGAAGTACAATTTTCCTTCCACCTGAAAATCCTTTTCATGTGAAGCAGGGTTCCGGTCTCCTAGGAGGAAGGTGAACTGCTGTAGTCGTTTCTAAGCTTAGATATGCAAGAAGCCACCTTACATCACCGATCCTGTCTCTGGACGTCTGCAGGAGGCAAGAGGCATTTATGATCTCACACCCAATCCTCCCACCCTCTTCTCAGCTTAGCTCACAAAACGATCATTCTGTCTGGAATACCAATCCAATCGACAACATTTCAGTTACGACTGCCTTCCCTGCCCTTCTCAACTTCTCAGCACCTCCTCTTCCCTCACCCCTGTGCTTACTCCTGAGTTTCCGTCAAAAAGACATTTTTCAAAGGGCAAGATTCCATGACAGTAACTTCTTCTGGCTGGCAAAAGCCTACAGCTCACTGGGGACCAACGTGCAGTGGCAGGTGCCGGAGGGGTGTGTGACAGAGAGCGCAGGCTTCTACAAGCTCATTTTTGTGCATTCCGGAAGGCGCTGCGGCTTGGGCTGGGCGCAGAGGCCGCATGTGTTTGACCTGGGTTCTGCTCTCGGCTCTCCTCTTTCCCACTGCTGTGCGAGCCATTCTTTCACCATGACACACCTCAGAGACTGTCACGACTCAGTGACACAGCCAGGTGGGATGGGCTCAGCAAAATGCCCAGCCCAGACTCACCATTCGGTGAGCCTCCCCACGACAGAGGCCACCGCCTGGGATGCACGGGACCGCGGTGTGGGTGCGGATTGGCGGGCACGGAGCCCGGGGTTTCCCACAGCGACCTGCTGCAGAGGGTGCTACTCCAGACTGACCTAAGTGGGTGCCCAGACCCAACCACGCACATGCTGGCCTCTCCTGAGCCGGAGGCTGGGAGGTTGTGTTTTTCACAAGCGCACCAGACAATTCAGAACCACTGATCTGGAGTCCCTGGCCACCGTATTTGAATCCTCTCATCTTTAGAGAGGCACAGAACTCACACTGGTAACTGAAGACATTACATCGACACACCAGACTCGAGGACCGCTGACATGTTAAATGTGTAACACGGCATTAGTAACAGCTCCCTGGAGCCTTGAGGCGTGAAGCCCACAGCACGCTCTGGGCCTTGCGTGGTTGTGTGTGAGCACTGGGACAGGTACCAGCTGCAAGGATGCACAAACCCTCATGCCCAGGGGACACTGTCAGGAAGGGACAGCTGCGCTGGGCGCTAACAAGGCTTGAGAGTGACTGTGCTTCAGGGACGGCCTGCAAGAACACGGGGTGCGGACGGGGGCAGCACTTGAGGGTCGGGTTAAGGCAGATCAGGAAGGGCTTTATTTGCCATATCTCACAGACAGACGTAACCTTAGAGCAGATGGACGAATCTCCGCGCACTGCGGCTGAGCGGCAGACAGGGCACCTGGAGGACAGGTGGGCCCGGGAGCCCTCACGCAGCCCCCAGACCCGAGGGACGGAGCACGCGCGCACCCGTGCTCAGCCTGCTCGGCCCTACCGGGCAGTTCACATCCGCAAAGCCTGAGTACCTTCGATTCTGCTTCAGTTATCTTTCTTCTCAGACTGCTTCTTCTTTTCAGCCTCCAGTTTTTGCTGTTTTGCTTCCAATTTCTTCCTTTGGTACATTTTCACTCCAGCAAATGCCAGGCAGAGAATCAGCGTTTTTGCTGCCAAGATATAGAGCAGCAGGGGCACGCGGTCGAGAACCTTCAAGAAAGCAGAAGCCACCTGAGTGTCCCACCGTGATACGGCAGGTCCGTGCCACAGATATTCACCGAGCACCTGTGAGGCCAAGCACGAAGCTAGGTGCTGGGGCTACACTCGGGCCAAGCAGACATGTCACCAACAGCTCTGCTCATCACCAGCCCTCTGCTCCTGGCTTTACAGAAGGAACAAACATCAACTCCAGGC